>PVJL010015198.1:15184-25313 GCA_004026885.1 Lyroderma lyra | reverse complement strand
TTGGGCAGAATAGCCATTTTAACAATATTAAGTCTTCCTATCCATGAACAGGGGATATTTTTCCACCTCTTAAAGTCTGTTTCAATTTCTTTCAAAAGTGTCTTATAGTTCTCTGTGTATAAGTCTGTCACGTTCTTTGTTAAGTTAATTCCCAGGTATTTCATTCTTTTTGTTGTGATAGCAAAAGGAATTGACTCCTGGTCTTGAGCTTTTTGAATGCCAATCATGCTTTTGTCATTTTCTTTGACTGTCCTGCCTGTTGCATATTGTTGCTAGCATTCATTTGATTAATGCCATTTTTTTGAAGGAACATCCCCCTACATATTGCTATTATAATTCAATTAAACTTTGAAAAGTAATACATAGACAACATCCATCGCTTAATATGTGTATACATTTTTTGGCACCCCAGGTATTTATGAAAAATACTTTCAGTTTTTTTGTGTATATGCCTAGAGAAAAGATTGCTGGGTCATATGATAATTCTATTTTCAAATTTTGAGGAATCTCTATACTGTTTTTCATGGTGGCTACACTAATTTACATTCCCACAAGCCATGTATGAGTGTTCTTTTTTTACTATAGCCTCTCCAACACTCATTATTTGTCTTGTTGATGATTGCCATTCTAACAGTATGAGGTGATATCTCATCGTGGTTTTGATTTGTATTTCCCGAATAGCTAGTGAAGTTGAGGAATTTTTCATATACCTGTTGGCCATTTGTATGTTCTCATGGGAGAAGTCTCTGTCTATGTTTTAATTGGATTGTTTGTTTTGTTGTTGTTGAGTTATATGATTTCTTTATATATTTTAAATATTAGACCTTTATCTGAGGTGTTGTTTACAAATACCTTGTCATATTTAGTTGGTAGCCTATATGATTTGTTAACAGTTACTTTTGCTGTGCAGAAGCTTCTTAGTTGCATATAGTCCTATTCATTCATTTCTGCATTTACTTCCCTTTCCTTTGAGGTCAAACCCATAAATTTCTCCCTAAACCCTAGGTCCATAAGATTAGTACCAATGTATTCTTTCCTGCAATTTAGTGTTTCAGGCCTTATGTGTAGATCTTTGATCAATTTAGAGTAAATTATTGTATATGGTGATAGTTCACAATCTAGATTCAATTTTTTGGGCTTTGCTTTCAAATTTTCCCAGCACCATTTATTGAAGACGCTCTTTTTTGTTCATTGTATGTTTTTGGATCCTTTGTCAAAAATTATTTGTCTATTTACATGTGAGATTACTTCTGGGACTTCAGTTCTATTTCACTTCTCTGTATGTCTGTTTTTCTGCCAATACCATGCTGTTTTGACTATTGCCACTCAGTAGTATAAATTGAATTCAGAAATTGTGATGCTTCCAGCCTATTTTTTTTTATTTTTTTGATAAGATTGTTTTGGTTATTCAGAGTCTTTTGTGAGCCTATAAAAATCTAACAAGGTTTTGGTCTATCTCTTAAAAAAAAATCATTGAAATTTTAATGTGAATTGCATTAATTCTATATATTGTTTTGGGTATTCTGGCCATTTTAGCTATGTTTATTTTTTCAATCCATGAATATGAATTATCTTTTTATTTCTTTAGGTGTTCTTCAATTTCTTTTAATAATGTCTTATAGTTTTTAGTATATAAGTCTTTCACATTCTTTAAGTTTGTTCCTAGGAATTTTATTCATTTAGTGGTAATTGCAATACATGTATATATGTGTGCATGTGTGTGCACGTGCATATATATGTATGTATGTATATATATACATATATAAATAATTTGTTTTTCTAAAGTTTCATTATTAGTATATAGGTATGCAATAGATTTTTTTTGGACATTGATTTTGTGTCCTGCAACTTTACTGTATTTTTTTATTGTTTCTAATCATTTTTCCACAAAGTCTTTAGGATTTCTTATATAAAAAAATCATGTCATCTTTAAAATGTGACAATTGAAATTGTTCATTCCCAAGTTGAATGCCTTTTACTTTTTACTCAAGCCTGATTACTCTGGCTAGGACTTCCAGTACTATGTTGAATACCTGGTGAAAGAAAACATTCCTCTCTTGTTTCTGATTTTAGGAGTAAAGATTTCAGTTTTTCACCAGTCAGTATAATATTAGCTGAGGTTTTGTTATATATGGCCTTTATTATGTTGAGGTGCTTCTCTTCTATACCCATTTTATCAAGTGTTGATCGGAAATGGATGTTGTGTTTTGTCAAATGCTATTTCCACAACAATTGATATAATATGATTTTCATCTTTATTTTTGTGGTGCAACACATTGATCAATTTGCGTATGTTGAAGCATTTTTGTGCCCTAGAATGTACCCCAATTGATCGTTATGTATAATCCTTATAATGTATTGTATTCTTTTTGCTAGTAATATGTTTAGGATTTTTGCATCTGTGTTCATCAGAGATATTGGTTTTTAGTTTCCTTTTATTGTGTCATTTTTTACCAAGCTTTGATATCAGGATAATTTTGGGCTTGTAAAATTAGGTGGGAAGTATTACCTTTTCTTCAAGTTTTTTGGAGGTGTTTTAGGAATACATGTATTAAATCTTTCTTAAATGTTTGGTAGAATTCACTAGTGAAGCCATCTGGTCTTGGACTTTTTCTTGGGAGAGGGAAGGTTTTTGATACTTGTTTTGATTTCTTCATGGTTTATCAGTCTATTTAGATAATTCAGTTGTTCTTAATTCAGTCTACATAGGCTATATGTTTCTAAAAAATTGTTCATTTCTTCTAAATTATTGAATTTGGTGACACACACGTTCTTCTTTCATAGTATCCTTGTATAATCCCTTGTATTTCTGTGTTATCTGTCATTATTTCTCCTCTTTGATTTTTTATTTTGATTATTTGTGTATTTTCTTTTATTACCTAAATGAATCCAGTCAGGGGTTTGTCAATTTTATAAATCTTTTTGAAGAACCAGCTTTTTGTTGCATTAATTTTTTTCTGTTGTTATTTTGTTCTCTATTTTATTTAGTTCTGCTCTAATTTTTATTATTTCCTTCCTTCCTCAGAGTTTTACTTCCTTTTCTTTTGTGTTTTGGTTGTTCCAAGTTATCCATATTTATTTTGACTTTTTTTTTTTTTCAGGTTGAATAGCCTCCTTTACTATTTCTTGAAATGCTGGCCTTGTCCTGAAGAATTCCCTCAGCTTCTGGATGTCAGAAAAGGTGTTTATTCTTCTTTTATATCTGAAAGATAATGTTGCTAGATAAATTCTTGGCTGGTGATTTCTCTTTTTCAATAGTTTAAATATTTGATTATACCTCATTCTGGCTCGTAGAGTTTCTGCTGAGAAATCTGATGACAATCTGAGGGGCTTTCCTTTATAGGTTACAGTCTTCTTTCTCCTGGCTGCCTTGAGAATTATTTCTTTGTCATTGACCTTTCACAGCTTCAATATAATGTTCCCTCAAGGAGGTCTATTGGGATTCAAGTAGTTAGGTATTCTGCTTGCTTCTTAGATTCAAGGATCCAAATCTTTTCATAGGTTTGGGAAATTATCAACAATTTGTGCCCTTCTCACTTTCTTTTCTTTCTGGCATACCCATTATTTTTATGTTGCTTTTTCTAATGGAGTCAGATAGTTCTTGAAGAGATTTTTTTTCCCCTATTAATTCTCAGGTCTCTCTCTTCTTACTACTGTGTTATTTCCATATTTCTACTTTTGATATCACTAATTCTGTTCTTCATTTGGTCAGCTCTATTTCCTAAAGTAGCTATTTTATTTTTTTTTTTATGTTTTATTGTGTTCTTCACCTATAGAATTTCTATTTGGTTCTTTTTTAAAATTTCAATCTTTGGGGAAAGTGTTTCTTTTGTTTGTTGATTTTGTTCTGAGATTGTTAACTTGCCTATCTGTGTTTTCTTGCATCTTGTTGAGTTTTTTTCAGAATTGTAGTCTTAAGTTATCTGTCATTTAAATCACATAATTCTCTGTCATTAAGATTATTTTCTGTTTTCTTTCTGAGCAGACTTGTTAGTTTGGGTTTTCAGATTTACTATTGAATTTTTTTTCTTTTTCTGGGCATTTACAGAAGTGGATACAGGGGGTTCCCTGGTGGTGTAGTGGTTAGGCTTCAGTGCCCTCAATGCTGCAGCCTGGGTTCAATTTCCAGCCAGGAAACCATCACCAAAAAAAAAAAAAAGTGGATACTGCAGCTTGTAGATATGAAGAGGTTTTACTTATGTTTTCCAGTGGCTATTGCTTTCTTTTTTCTTGCATTATTTTTTTTTTCAATGGAGGTTGATTTCCTTTAGAGTGGATTTCTTCTCTTTGACAAAGTTGCCTTGGTCGCAGTGCACCACTTTATTAAAAGGTGTGGTGGGCAATGGAGCTCTGTGCCCCCGAAACTTTAATGCTGCCCCTGTAACCAGAAGCAGCAGCACTTGTGTGTCTCAGCTGCCTCTGCTGGTTTCAGCTGGGTAGAGTAGGCACGGTATTTGTTTGAAGAGGCGGCTGTTGTGTTTATGTCTCTGGATGACTGCAGCTGCCAGCCTGCTACTGCTGCTATGTCCCTGCTGGGTTTTTGTTTTTTTCTTGTTGCTGGAACTAGGCACACTTTGTATCTGTTGCTTAGGAACTGTCTCCTTGATTCTCAGGGCTGTAGATATTCTGGTCTTTATCATGACACTCGCTTGTTACAATTTCTCCTGGGGCTGGTAAACATTGGGAGTAGGTGAGGAAAGAGAGAGCTCTAGGAGGGTAGGGGAAGGTAAGCAGGTTTCATATCTTTGTTTTTTTTGCCTGGTGCTGAAGGTGGTGAGGGCAGTGCAGGCTTATGTTCTTCTATATTTGCTGTTTGCCATGAGGTCTCTTTCTTGAGTGCTGGGTTCATGCATATTATATGCAAATTCCTCAGGCACGAATGTTTATGGCCAGAGAAGTGCCCCAGCAGACTTTTCACTCCTACTCTCTCCTGGAACCAGAGTGAGGTCTGGTCTGCAGTGGCACTGTGCAGCCCCCACTTCTGCCCTTTCTTTTCTCTCCTGGGATGAAAACCAGTGTGAGCTCCAGAATGTGCACCAGTCTTCATCTCACTCCTTTTCTCTCCCAGAACCAGGGTGAGTTTTTGGATTTTCACTCACTGCCTTCTTCGTTTCTTCTGAGCCACAGTGAGTTATAAGCAATGTCCCATGTTCCCTGTCTCTGTAGTTTCCACTTTTCTCCTCCCCAATTCTCCCCTCTTTGCCCACCTTCAGGTATTTCAATGTGATGATTAGGTCTCTTAGCTGTTTTTGTGTGTTGTGTAGGAAAATCTTTTTTGAATTATAGTTGTTTTATTTGTTGTAACTTCCAGGGGAGTTTTCCAGGAGTATCTTTCATGTGCCATTTTAATGACACATCTCTGAGTGTTTTAACATATGAGATGTAGAGGAGTTAAAAGAGCACTAAGATTTGAGATTCTAGTCCTAACTTTTACACTAACAAACTGACTCTCACCAAATTACTTCTTTTCTTAGATTTTTATTTTCTTCATTTGTAAAACAAGGGCAAGCTAATCCCTAAGGTCCCTTTCAACTTTGGTATTCTACAAATGCATAATCTCCTAATAATAAACACCTTATTTCAGGTGCTACAAGGCATAATTGAATAAGGCACAACACTTGCTCTCAAAGAATTTTACATCTGGTAGAGGAAATGTTTTCTCCAATTGTTCTTCTCACCCATCTGGAATCCTTAGCCTAATTTGTAAATCTTCAGCCCTCTCTCCAATTCAAAAATTTTTTGAAAAGCCCATTTTTATATTGGAGTGTGTAATTCACCAAGCACATGTTGACATGCAAAGTATTTGAAGAATATTTATCCGAAGTAACTATCTGGTTTTTATATCCCAACTGTTTCATCTGACATTCCAATCTGGCTGTAACATAGATTTCTCAGACCTTTTGTGTATCTATGTACCTGAATTATCACAAAACACATATACAACTAATGTGGTATGATATAGCTGTCATTTTTCATGTGAACACTTAGTTCCTAGAGGGCCATGACAAAGTCTTAGCCATTTGTGAGCTTTTTACATGGTACCTAGCACATAATAAATCCTCAATTAATACATGATAAACAAGGAGGATGTCATCAAAACAGTGGCATAAGAGTTGTTTCTTGAAATTTCTCCTAGAAGTTACAACATATTGAGGAGTTATTATTCAACAAAGGTTTTCTTATGCAATACAAAAGCACAGATAAGAAATCTATTCATCATATTGAAACACCTAAATGTGGGCAAATCAAGGCAAACTGGGTAAGTGGAAAGGGTGAACTACAGAGACAGGGGCCATAGTAGGTAAGCCTAAAGCTCACTGTGGTCTGGGAGAGAGAAGAAGTGAGACAGTGGCTGGTACACCTTTTCTGTAGATGACCATTTCAACTTGAGAAATCAGCATATAATACAGCTGAAGCCAGTACTCAGGATAGAAACCTTGAGGTAAAAATCAAATACAGAAGAGCATAAGCCTTCATTGACTTAACTGCCATGCTGAAAACAAAGATAAAGAGCCTAGTGGCCTCCCTCTACCCTCCCAGTGTTTCCATGGGCTCCAGAAGAAACTGTAGCAGTGAGTGTTGGGTTAAAGAGCAAAATGTCTAAAGCCCTGAGAACTGTGGAGATAGTTCTAGAACAGTAGACACCCAGTGTGGGTAATTCCAATGACAGGGAAGGAGTAGTAGGAACAATACAGCTCTGAGGTGTTAGCCACTATTATTTAAAGCCACAAGCACACCTGCAGTCTCTCCCAATGTAACCAGCCCTCACTTTTTTTGGCTGAAACCAGAAGGTTCCTAGGGCAGCTGAGACACATAAGCACTGCTGTTTTGGCTGCAGTAGCAGCATTAGGGTTTCAGAGGCTCAGACCCCCATTGCTTACCACATCCTTCTACAGGGGTCGTACACTGAGACAAAAAGAATAGGTCACAGAGAAGAAGACCATTTCCCAGGAAATAATCTACCACAAGAAGAAGGAATAATGCAAGAGAAAATAAAATGCTGCAAAAATACCTACTGGAAAACGAAAGAAAGACCTCTACATATCTACCTGCTACAGAATAAACTACTGTACATACCCAGAAAGAGAAACACATTAATTTCTATGAATAACAAAAGGAACAAAGATCCTCAGAAAGAAAATGAAAAATATCCAGAAAATAAATGTAAAGATATGAAAATATGTCACTAAAATGACAAAGAATTCAAGATTGCATTTCTGAAATAATTCAACAGGATGCAGTAAAACTTAGAGAGGCAGTTTAAAAAACTCAGAAATAAAATTCATGAAAAAATGATTATTTTACATAGAAGATTAAGATTTTAAAAAAGAACCAAATAGAAATTTTGAAGATGAAGAACTCAATAAAAATGATGAAGAATGAAATAGCTAGCTTAAAAAAAAGATCTAAGTAGATAAAAAAATTAGTGATATCAAAGATATAAATGTGGAAATTATACAGATGATAAAAAAGAAAGATTTGAGAGTTAAAAGAAATTTTTAAAATCTACAAAAATGTACATGACTCTATAAGTAAGGCAACATAAGAATAATGGGTAAACCCAAAAGAAAAGAGAGAAAGAAGGACACAGAGAGTCTATTCAGACAAATAGAGACAAATAGTCAATGAGAAATTTCCAAACCTATGAAAAAACTGGATCATTGAATCCAAGAAGCAAACAGAACACCTAACTACTTCAATACCCACAGGCCTTCTTCAAGGCACATTATATTGAAGCTGTCAAAGATTAATGACAAAAAAAAAGAATTTGCAAGTCAGACAGGGTGAAAAAAGACTGTAACTTATAAAGAAAAGCATATTAGATTATTATCAGACTTTTCAGCAAAATCTCTACAAGCCAGGAGGAAGTGGAATCAAATATCCACACTACTGAAATAGAAAAATTACCAGCCAAGAATAATTTATGCAGAAAAGTTACTTTTTAAAATATTAAGGAATAGAGACCTTGTCGGATATACTAAAGCTAAGGAAATTTGCCACCACAAAGCCTGCATTACAGGAAATATGAAAGATTGCTATTTGACCAAAAGTGAACATTCAAAAAGATGCAAAACCACAGGCAAGATTACCAACAGATAAACAGAAGCAGGAAATGGTAACCCCTAAGAAGGATAGGGCACTATACTCTAAAATGTATTATAAAGGATAAAGAAGATTAAAAACAAAAAAAGAAAAAGGAAAAAGAAGATAACTTGCCACTAAAACTCAGAAATCAACTCATAGCATAAATAAGAGTAATTTAACCACAAAAAAAAAATTTCAGAGTTGAGACAAATAACATAATAAAGAGGGAACAGAAGAAAAAATAATAAAATACTACCAAACAAAAAAAAAGGCAGAAATAAAAATGAAAAAAAAATAGAGATACAAAGGTACTAGAAAACAAAAGATAAAATATTTATAAAAATTGTTATATATCCATAATCATAATAAATGTAAATAAACTGAACTTACCAATAAAAAGTCACAGAGTAGCAGGTTGAATAAACAAAATAACAAGCAAAATAAAAAATAAAAAACACAACCATATGCTGCTTCCAAGAGATAATCATACTTACAACGTCAAATGTAGGCTCAATGAGAAAAAGTGGAAAATGACAATCCAAGCAAATGGCATCCAGAGAAAAGTGGGTGTAACCATACCCTTATCTGTAAAAACAAACTTCAGGATAAAAAAAAAATTAACAGGAGATAAAGATGGACGCTTCATAATGATAAAAACGACAGTACACTATGAAGACATGGCACTTATTAATATATTATATATATATATATATATTAATTGATATATATGCCCCCAATCAGGAAGAGCCAAAATTTATAAAGCAACTACCAACAGAACTAAAGGGAGATATTGATAAAACCCTGTTAATGTAGGGGACCTAACCACCCCATTGACAGCCATGAACAGATTATTCAAACAGAAAATCATTAAGGAAATATTAGCTTTAAATGATGCATTACACCAAATGTACATAATTGATATTTACAGGAAACTTCATCCTAGAACACAAGACAATACAATTTTATTTTAGTGCACATGAAACACTCTCATTGATAGACCATATTCTGGGACACAAAACTAGCCTCAGCAAATTTAGGAAGATTGAAATCATAACAAGAATATTCTCTGAATATAAAGCTTAGAAATGGGAAATCAACAGCAAAATTGAAGCAAAAAATACATATATGTTGAGATTAAACAACATGTTATTAACAAATAACAGGGTCAAAGAAAAAATAAAAGAAGTGATAAAAATATATAAAGAAAAAATAAGAATAAAAACACATTATATCAAAACTATTAGAATTTAGTAAAAGCAGTATTCAAAGGAAAATTCATATAATTACAGGCCTATCTCAAGAAAAACGTCCTAAGTAAACAACTTAATATTACATCTTAAAGAACTAGGAAAAACAAATAACAACCCAAGGTCAGCAGAAGAAAGAAAATAATAAAAATTAGAACAGAGCTAAATAAAATATAGAACAAAAAGATAATAGAAAAAATTAATGCAACAAAAAGCTGGTTTACTTAAAAGATTAATAAAATTGACAAACTCCAGGCTATACTCAGTAAGCTAAAAAGAAAAAAATACATAAATAATAAAAATAAGAAAGGAAAGTCAAGAAGCTACAACGGATACCATAGAAATACAAGGAATCATACAAGAACTACTATAATACTGTGATGGACTATATGCCACCAAATTTAATATCTGGAAGAAATAAACAAGTTTTTAGAAACATAATTTTCCTAGACTGAATCACAAAAACTGGAAAATCTACATAGAATGATTAACAGTAAGGAAATCAAAACAATCATCCAAAACCTCCCCAAAAGAAAAAGTCCAGGACCAGATGGTTTCACTAGTGAAATCTACCAAACATTGAAAGAGGATATAATATCTGACTTCCTCAAACTCTTCCAAAATCTTAAAAGGCAGGCAACACTTTCTCTTTTTATGAGGCCAAAATGCCCTGACACCAAAACCTGGTAAGGAAAATGCAAAAAAAAAAAAAAAAAAAAAAAAAAAAAAAAAAAAAAAAAAAAAAAAAAAAAAAAAAAAAAAAAAAAAAAAAAAAAAAAAAAAAAAAAAAAAAAAAA
>PVJL010015198.1:0-15084 GCA_004026885.1 Lyroderma lyra | reverse complement strand
GGATTCATTTCAGGGGCATAAGGATGGTTCAACATATGCAAATCAATCAATGTGATATACCACAGAAACAAAATAAAAGATAAATACCATATGATTATAGCAATTGATGCAGAAAAAGCATTTTATGAGACAGAACATCCATTTATAATTAAAACACTTAATAAAATGGGTATAGAAATAAAGTACCTCAACAAAATTACGGCCATTTACAAAAAAACCTTCAACTAATATCATATTTAATGGTAAAAATATGAAACCGTTCCCTCAAAAATCTGGAAAAAGACAGGGATACCTGCTGTCACCACTGTTATTCAACATAGTACTGGAAGTCAGAGCCAGAGCAATCAGGTAAGAGAAAAAAATAAAAGGCATCCAAATTGAGAATGAAGAGTTTAAATGGTCATTTTTTGCAGATGACATAATTCTTTATACAAAAAACCCCAACGATGCCAGCAAACAGCTATTAGAAAAAATAAACCAATAGAGTAAAGTTGAAGGATACAAAAATTAATGTACAAAAATCTATTGCATTCCTATATATGGACAATGACACTTCAACAGAACAAAACAATGATTTTTGTAACTGCAACAAAATTAATAAAAAACCTAGAAATAAATTTAACAAAAATGTAAAGGACATATACACTAAAAACTATAAGACACTATAAAAAATTGAAGAAGACACAAAGAAATGGAAAGTTATTCTGTGTTCATAGATTGGAAGAATCAACATAGTTAAAATGGCCATATTACATAAAGCAATGGGTAATAGAGGAGGTGATGAAAGGGAACTGACTTTATGTGTGAGCACCCAATGCAATATATAGATGATGTAGTATGGAATTGCAAACTTGAAATCTATAAAATTTTACTAACCAGTATCACCCCAATAAATTTGATAATAAAAATACCTAGTAAGCAAGGAATAAATGAATAAGAGAATAAATGAAACAAATCTAATATGAATGAGAAGTGTATATAAATCAGAGAAATGCTAACTTCTGGTAACTTATTACTTGTGGAATTAAGGAAGGGTCTATGAGAAAAAGTGTTATGTAACAGTATCATTAAATATTATTAGAGTTTCATGTTGTGGAAGATTTAAATGGAATGAGCCTAGTCAAATCAATAGAACTATGCATGTGTCAAGGGGGTATGTTCAGAGACTGGAGAACAGTTTAGCTGGCCATTTAATGGAGGTTGATGAAAAGGTGAGGAAAGAGACAGGAAAAGTTATTTGGGAATAGACTATAACAAACCTTGAGTATCAAGCAAAGACTTTTTGACTTTTTTTGATAGGCAATGAAGATCCATCCACTGGCTGTTTCTGAGCGGGTAATTAATGTAGAAGGAGGTGTGCTTAATGGAAGGATAATGGGAGTGAGGCTGTGAAGGGATTGAGTATTTAGACAGTAATGTGGGACAGCTTTAGAGACAGAAAAACAAATCCTGGACTCTGCTGTGAGAAGGCAGAACAGTGGCATTCTATCATGTATGTGAGAAATCAAACACACCATAATTTAGTGATTGATATTAACAATCTCATAAAGAGTGGCCTTATTTCCAACAAATAAATAAGGGATGATGATGATGATGATGATGATGATGATGATGATGATGATTTGGTGGTTCCTTGGCTGGGAATCAATAAATAAGGGATTATTGTTTCCAGCTGTAAAGCTGGAGTTGTGACCCATATAGTAATGCCAATCACCTGGAAAATTCCATCCCATTTTAACAGGGGACTGTAAGTTCTTACTGAGTCTCCCACAGTACTGGCTCCTTTGTGATTTGGCTCCAACGAGCTGTGGATTGTTTCCTAGGCTACTGGGAAAATATTTCTTGCTGTAATGCTGCCTTCTAGTGGTCATTGTTCTTCCTACAACCAGGGGTACACTAAACCAGGACTTTAAACTGATCCTCTTTCTCACAAATTTCAATTTTCTTTTATGTCTCTCTTTGTTTTCTCTTTCATTTCTACCTCCTCTTTTATCTCCCTTCCTTATTTCATGGTGTATTGGGTCAAGCAGACAAGACTAGAGACTATTAACTCCACATTACAGGTAATGAAACTGAGGCTTAGAAAGGTAAGTAAACTCTCCGTTAACCAGAACCCATGCAACCCGCACTCTCAAGCAACCAGCAAAAAAATCAAAGGAAGAAATAATACTTTAAAAATTCAAATAAAATAAAATCAATTTCTAGAGGAAATGTAAGTTTGAACTTGTCATGCTGCACACTGCACCATGCAATAAGTAAGACCACACTTCACATAACACATATATCTCCCACTCTCACCAATTTACCTTGTGTAAACATACCAGGTGGTTGTTATCCATTATTATTCAAATTTTGTATTCTCACCCAACAATTCCCAAGTAAGCATAAAGCCATAGTGCTTATCCTCAAGCAGAAAATGGAAATATGCAAGAGGCTTGAGAAAGGTGAGAGTCATGCAGTGCTCATAGAGGAATTTAATGTTAATTCATCAAAGACCTATGACATTAAGGCTCATTCTCAAGATAAATAAGTTTAATGTACATCAAGTTGACAATGCACTGTAGAATTGTATGCCTGAAACCTATGTAATTCTTGCTAACAGATGTCACCCCAATAAGTCTAACAATAAAAATGAATTAAAAAAGAAGTTTAATGTTAAGTAGGAGAGTGACAAGTATGTGGAGTAGCATCATACTCTTCATACACCAAAAATGTGCTCGATCAGGCCCTGTATGAATAGTTTTTGCTGAAAAGGTTTGAGAGTGGTCATATTTCTGAACCCATGTTGTAGAAAAAAGTGAGAGAATTACATGAGAAAAGAAACATTGAATGTCTATATTCATTTTCAAATGGCTAGCTTACCTAATACAGGGTTTGTCACAGTATCCATAAGCTGGACTTGTCAGGTGAGCAGAAATTGGCTGACTTTGAGGCTGCAGCTTCATTTCATTACATGGTTAGTGAATTGGTTGCAGCAAATGGCTTGACCCCAGAGCAGATTTATAATGCAGACAAGACTGAATTAATGTGGAAGTGACTGTCTAATTCTACTTTGGTGGCTGGTAATGAGAAGGCAGCTCATGAGTTCGAGCTAAATAGCACATAACTGTACTTGCTTGTGAAAATGCATCATAAAATCATAAGATAAATTTTTGTGTGATTGGCAAATTTGTTTAGCCAAGATGCTTTAAAGGCATAACTAACCTTCCTGGAAATTATTATGCACAAAGTAATTGGAGAGACACATCAATTTTTATGAAGTGGTTTCATTATTTGTTTGTCACTAGTATTAAAGAAAGAATACCTGAGAATAGTAAAGTTATGTTCCTCCTGAGTAATTGTCACACACATCCTCCTACAGATGAACTTACTAAATGGCAACATTTTCATGTTATCTTCCAGCTAATGTCTCAAGTCTGATCCAACCAATGGATCAGGGTGTAATACAGAATGTAAAAATGTTATACATGGATGACTTAATGCAAAAAATGACTAATTTTGACAGGACAATTCTGCACTTTCAGAAAAAAAATAATCTCAAAGATGTTATCTACACTGTCAGTTGTGCTTGGCATTCTGTGAGCAGTGAAACATGGAAATCTTGGAAAACTTTAAGCTGGCTGTGATGTCTGTGGAATCCTCCTTCTCCATTGACTGAGGTGTTCTAGTCAATAATGCAGCTACCAGTAGCAGAGTTTATGATAAAATCTGTGACTTAGTTAACTCTGCTGATGACAAAATGAAATTTTTCTAGATGAACTTGATGATTGGCTTGCTGTGGATGAAGCTATTTCAGTAACTCATACACTTAATACAGAAGACATCAAAGAAGCTATTGTGAATTGTGGAAAAGTAAATGCTGTGGAGGAGGAAGAGTGATGGGTGTAAGGTGAAAAAATTATTGTAGCAGAGCTATTGCAGTATTTGACACTAATAGCTTTTGCAGAACAGCAACCCTCCTTCACTTCTCAGCATGTTATGCAGCTGCACATCCTGCAAAACCTGACTTTGCATAACAGGCATAGGGCCTCAAAGCAAGCTAATGTTTATTTTTCAAGAAAGCTGTGTGCAAGTTTGCCAGTACAGGCTTATCTTTGATGAAGATCTGAAACCATCCACATTCACTTCTAATTTTGTCCTAGCTACATCATCAGATCCTGATAATTCTGATGTGTTCTCTACCCAGTATACCCTCTACCCCTACTGTAAGTTTTAAGTGTGTATATGTGTTGTTCTCTAAGTTTTCTGAAGTAAAAAAATTATGTTAGTGAAGTTTATTAAGTTGAAAAGTTTATTAACTGTCATTTAACTATAATTGCACACTGTATTAATGAAGTTGTTTTTATAATAAAACTGTGTTACATTAAGTTTGTCTTTATTTACCTTAACTTGCTTTTAATTACTGTATTTCAATATTAATATTAAGGCAACACAGAGCTTATAATATGGTATGGGATAATATGGGTGACTGTATTATTTAGCCCTATTATTAATAGTAACTCTCAAACAACCAGAAACTACCTCTATCTGGCATCTACCAATCTCCATGGGTACCAGTCAGTTAAATGAGAGTTTACTGTAATTTATCCTATATCACTGAGTTATGAAATGGTTGTATTAAAATTGAATCCTGGGAAAGTGATCAAGATGGTGGTGTGAGATGAAGTCCTTAAAATCTATCCTGAAAGTTATAACAAATTGAACAGCTATAATTCAAAAGAGGATTTTCTATGCAACATACTAACACAGCTGAGAGATCCACTCATCAGAATGAAACCCCTGAAGGTGGGTAAAAACAGTGCAAACTGGAACGGAAGGAAAAGAAAGTGCAAAACTGGGGACTGTGGGATACAGCCTGAAGCTCACTGTGGTCCCAGGAAATGTAGAGAGATGGGGGCTGCGGGATGCAGCCTGGCACTAACTATGGTCCCAGGAGAGAGAAAAAGTGAGATGGTGATGGGTGCACATTCTTTGTCCCTGAGCACTCTAGCTTGAAAAAATCAGCTTATAATATGGCTAAACCCAGCACTCAGGGAAGAAACGTCAGGGAAAAAACTGAATACAGAAGAGTGTAAGGCCATACTGCCTTCACTGCCAGGCAGAAGACAAAGACATGAAGTTTGGCCTCCTTTTAGTATCTTCCCATAGCTTGTATTCCCCAATTCCTTTCATTATTATCAGTGAGCCCCAGAAGAAACTGTAGCAGTGAGTTTCAGGTTAAAAAACAAAATATCTACAGCTCTTAGAACTGGGGAGACTGTTCCTAAATGGCAGACACACAGTGCAGTTAATTCTGGTGACAGGGAAAAAGCAGTAAGGGTGAGACAACTGCAAGGTGGTAGCAGCCATTATGCAACCATTAACTGGAGTCACAAACACACCTGCCGACTCCTCTAATGCACCTCATGCATCCTGGCTGAAACCAGTAGGGGGAGCTGAGACACACAGGCGCGGCTGCTTCTGCCTGGAGGGGCATTGTTAAAGTTTCAAAGACTCAGAACCCCAAGAACCACCACCTCCTCTCACGAGGGTGGTGCACTGAGACCAAGGTGACTGGATTAAAAAAAGTGAAGCCCACCTCACAGGAAAGCACCAAATGTGAGAAGAAATAATACAAGAGAACATAAAATACTTTAGCAACACCTACTAGAAAGCAAAAGAAAGACCTCTTCATATCTACCTGCTGCAGAATCCATTCCTGTAGGTAGATGCCCAGAAAGAGAAACACATTAATTGCTATGAATAATCATGAGAAAAAAGCTGCTCAAAAAAATCTAAAAATAAAGTTAGACATTAAAATATGTGACTTATGAAAGAAAATTGAAGATTGCAGTTCTGGAAATAATTCAGTGAGATGCAAGAAAACTCAGGCAGTTCAATGAACTCAAAAATAAAATTAACAAAACAAATATTTTATCAAAATGATAAAATATTTAAAAAGTAACCAAATAGAAATTCTGGAAATGAAAAACTCCATAAAAGAGTTACAGAATGCAACAGCCTAACATAGAAAACAGAGTTGATGAGATGGAGAAAAAATATTAGTGATAATGAAGATAGAAACATAAAAATGACACAGATAAAAGAAGAGAGAGAGTTGAGAGTTAAAAGAAATGAAAGAATTCTAGAAGAATCATCTGACTCAATCAGAAAAAGCAACATGAAAATAATGGATATACCAGAAGGAGAAGAGAGTGAGAAGGGCACAGAGAGTCTATTCAAACAAATAGTTAATAGTAATTTCCCAAACTTATGGATAAAAGTGGATTCTTGAATCCAAAAAGCAAACAGAACACCTAACTACCTCAATTCCAATAAGCCTTCTCCAAGACACATTATGTTAAAGTTATCAAAGATTAATGTAAAAGGAAGAATTCTCAAAGCAGCCAGAGTAAAAAAGACAGTAACCTATGAAGAAAAGCCCTTTAGATTATCATCAGACTTCTCAGCAGAAACTCTAGAAGCCAGGAGGAAGTGAAATCAAATATTCAAACTATTGAAAGAGAGAAATTATCAAGAATAATTTATTCAGCAAAGTTATTTCCATTAGATATGAAGGAGAAATAAAGACCTTTCCAGATATACAGAATCTGAGGAAATTCTCTACCATAAGGCTTACATTACAAAAAATACAGAAGGAAGTTCTTTGACCTGATACACAAAGTCAAAATGGTACAAAAGCATGAGCCAAATTACTAACAGATGGACTGAAATAGGAAATGGCAACCCCTACACAGAATAAATCACATAAACATAACATAAAGTATAAAGAAGATAAAAATATGAAAAGAAGAGAAAGAAAACTTGCTACTGCAAGTCAGAAATCAATTCACAGCGTAAGTAGGGATAATTTGTGACAACAGAAATGTAAAGGCAGGAAGTAAAGATTTGATTTACAAAGGGGAATGTTGATAAAAATATGCTTAAGGGAAAAAAATACTGTATATATGAAAGTTTCTGGGACACACCTAAGCTAGAAAGACAAATATAGACTCAAAGTGAAAGGGTGGAGAACAATACTCTTAACAAATGGTATTGAGAAAAAAGTGGGTGTAGCCATACTTATATCTGATGAAACAGATTTCAGGAGACAAAGGTAATAGAAGACAAAGATGAAAATTTTATAACGATAACATGGAATATACAACAAGAAGATATGAAGCTTATTAATATATATGCTCCTAATTAGAAAGCATCAAAATTTATAAAGCAACTGCTAACAAAACTAAAGAAAGAAACTAACTAATACACAATTATATTAGGAGACCAAACACCCCATTGATAGTCATGGACAGATTGCCCAAACAGAAAGTCAATGAGAAAAACATCAGTTTTAAATGATGCATTAGAACCAACGACATAATTGACATTTATAGGAAAACTCATCCTACAACACAAGACTAGACATTTGTTTTGAGTGCACAGGAAACATTTTCAAGGGCAGACCATATGCTGAAATGAAAAATTAACCTTAGCAAATTCAAGAAGTTTGAAATCATACCAAGTGTATTCTCTGGCCACAAAGCTTTGAAATTGGAAATCAACTTCAAAAATAAAGAAAAATAAACACCATATACATGGAGATTAAACAACATGTTATTAAAAAATGACTGGGTCAAAGAAGAAATGAAAGAAGAAATAAAAAAACATAGAAACAAATGAGAATAAAAGATAACATATCAAAATTACTGGGATACATTTATAGCAGTATTAAGGGAGAGATTTATATAATTACAGGCCTATTTAAAGAAACAAGAAAAATTCCAAGTAAAAAAACCTAACATTACATCTTAAAGAACAAGAAAAACAAAAGCAAATGAAACCCAAAGTCAGCAGAAAAAAAAAAGAAATAATAAAAATTAGAGCAGAACTAAATGAAATAAGGAACAAAATTAAAATAGAAAAAAATTCATGCAACAACAAGGTGGTTCTATAAAAAATTAGTAAAATTAACAAACCCTCACTAGGATCACTAAGTCAATAACAAAAAAGACACAAATAAACAAAAGAAGAAATAAAAGAGGAAAGAATATGACTGATGCCACAGAAATACTAAGTATTATAAGAAAATACTATGAAACAGTACTTGACACCAAATTCAATAACCTAGAAGAAATAAAGAAGTTTTTAGATACATATAGACTACCTAGATTGAATCAAGAAGAACTGGATAATCTAAATGTATCAATAAACAGTAAGAATATCAGAACAATCATCCAAAACCACCCCAAAAGCAAAAAGTTCAGGGCCAGATGGTTTACTAACAAATTCTATCAAATATTCAAAGAGAATGTAATACCTGTTTTTCTCAAACTATTCAAAAATTAAAGAAGAGGCAATAAATTTCAACTCATTTTATGAGGCCAACATTATCTTCATATTAAAGCTTGGTAAGGATAACAAAAAAAAATTAGAAAATTATAGACCAACATCTCTGATGAACACAGATGCAAAATATCCTAAACAAAATACTAACCAATAAAATACAACAATGCATTGAAAAGTTTATACATCACAAGCAACTGGGATTCATTCCAAGGGTACAAGGATGGCTCAACATATACAAATCAATTAATGTGATAGATTACACAAACAAAATAAAAGATGAAAATTATATTATTACATCAATTGGTACAGAAAAATCATTTGACAAGATACAACATCCATTAATGATCAGAACACCTAATAAAATTTATATAGAAGGAAAGTACCTAAACATAATAAAGGCCATATATGACAACCTTTCAGCTAACATCATACTGAATGGTGAAAAACTGAAAGCTTTTTCTCTAAAAATCAGAAATAAGACAAGGATGTTTCCTGTCATTACTGTTATTCAACACAGTATTAACAGTTCTAACCATAGTAATCAGGCAAAAGAAAAAAAATAAAAGACATCCAAATTGGAAATGAAGATGTTAAATTGTCACTTTTTGCAGATGATATATTTCTTTACATAGAAAATTGTAAAGACTCCACAAATAATTATTAAAAACAAGAATGAATACAATAAAGTTGCAGGATACCATAATCAATATACAAAAATCCATTGCATGCTTACATACTAACAGTGAAACTTCAGAAAAAGAAATGAAAAAAATAATACCTTTTAAAATCACAACAGAAACCATAAAATATGTCGAAATAAACTTAAAGAATGTAAAGAACTTATACACTGAAAACTATGACACTATTAAAAGAAATTGAAGAAGACACAAAGAAATAAAAAGATATTCTCTGCATGTAGATAGAAAGAATCAACATTGTTAAAATGGCCATATAACCTAAAACAAGACACAGATTTAATGCAATTCTCACCAAAATTCCAAAGGCATTCTTTCAAGAAATAGATTTTAAAAAAATCAAATTTGTATGGAATCACAAAATACCCCACATGGCCAAAGCAATCCTCTGAAAAGAAAAAGTTTGAAGGCATCACACTCCCAAATTTCAATTTATAGTACAAAAATGACAATAATCAAAACAGCATGGTATTGGTGGAAGAACATACACACAGAACAATAAAATAAAATAGAAACCCTAGAAATAAACCCATATATATATAGATGGGCTGATTGTTTTTGACAAAGGAGCTAAAAGCATACAATGAAGAAAAACAGGCCTCTTTAATAAATATTGCTAGGACAACTGGAAAGCCACATGTAAAATAATGAATCTGGACTGATATATCACCCTGTACAGAAATTAACTCAAAGTGGATTAAAGACCTACACATAAGACCTGAAACAATAAATTGCATAGAAGAAAATATTAATACTAAATTTATGAATCTTGGGTTTAGGGAGAAATTTATGAATTTCACCTCAAAGGCAAGGGCAGTAAAAATAAATATGCATGAATGAAACTATATCAAACTAACAAGTTTCTGTACAGCAAAAGAAACCACCAACAAAACGAAGAGGCAACCAACTGAATTAGAGAAAACATTTGCAAACAACACCTCTGATAAGGGGTAAATGTAAACAATGTACAAAATGTTGTTGTACAACTCAACCATAACAACAACAACAGCAACAACAAAACAATTGAATGGGCAAAAGACCTGAGCAGACACTTCTCCCAATAAGACAGAAATGGCCAACAGATATATAAAAAAATGCTCAATTTCACAAGCTATTAGGAAAGTGCAAAACAAAACTACAATGAGATATTACCTCACTTCTGCTGGAATGTCTATTATCAATAAGTCAAATAATAACAAGTGCTGGAGAGGCTGTGGAGAAAAAGGAACCTTCAAACACTGCTGATGGAAATGTAAATTATTCTAACCAATATAGAAAACAGTATGGAGGATCCTTAAAAAATTAAGCTTGAAGTTACCATATTACTCAGCAATTCTTCTGGGTATTTAGCCAAAAAATTCTGAAAAAAAATTTTGCAAAGATATACGAGGTCAAACAATTAATTTCATGAACTCATCCTAGAGAAAATGTTACATACTTCTTTGCTGAATATCACTATGGTGACGTTCAAAGTACTGCTCTTGGAAAGCTATGCGGTGACACCAGTGCCTAGTCCACACTTCAAAGCAATTTTGGAACTCGTTTTCTGGAATAGTCATCAGAGCTGTCCTTGTCCCCAAAATCTGACAATAAATTTTGCAAATTTCCACCACGTGCTTACGTTGGCATCATTGTACTAACAACTTGGTAAGGTGTCATAAACTTGGCAATGTTGTTTGTACAGTGCTGCCAACATAAGCGCATGATGGCAAGTTTGTGTACTTAATTGTCAGATTTTGGACATGATGACAGCTCTAATGGCCATTCCAGGAAAAGTGTTTCAAAACTGCTTTGAAGCTAGGTGGTGCCATTGGTGTATAGTTTCTAAAGGGGCGTACTTTGAAGGTGACCATAGTGATATTCAAAAAAGAGGTATGTAGCACTTTTTCTAGGATGAGTTCACAAAATTAATTGTCTGACTTTGTATGTATATTAATGTTCATTGCAGCATTGTTTATGGTAGCCAAAACATGAAAACAACAGAAGTGTCCTTCAATAGGTGATTGTATAAAAATATGTTACATATACACACTGGAATATTACTGAGCAATAAGAAGACAAAAAATGCTGCCATTTGCAACAACATGATGGATCTTGAGATTATCATGCTAAGTGAAATAAGTCAGACAGAATAAAAAATCATGAACCATATGACTTCACCCTATGTGAGATATAAAACTAAAAGCAAAAAAGGAACGAGGTGAACAAATAAAAAAACAAAAACTCAGAGACACAGATCATAGTTTAGTGGCTACCAGAGAGTAAAGAATGAGGGCAGTGGAGGAGAAAGAGGTGGGTGATGGAAGGAGAACTGACTCTGGGTGTTGAGTACACAATGCAACACAAAGATGATGTATTATAGAATTGTACACCTGAAGCCTATCTAATTCTACCAACCAATGTAACCTGGGGGTGGGAGAGGAGGGGGGGAAGCTAAATATAAGGTGATGGAAAGAGAAGTCACATTAGGTGGTGAACTTATTATACAATAAGTTGACAATGCACTGTAGAACTGTATGCCTGAAACCTATGTAATCCTTGCTAACAGATGTCACCCCAATAAGTCTAACAATAAAAATGAATTAAAAAAATTAATAATGAAAAATGAAACAAAACCCAAACATATACTCCTTCCAAGAGACACATATCAGCTACAAGGACAAATATAGATTCAAAGTGAAAGGGCAGAAAACAATACTTCAAGCAAATGACATCCAGAGAAAAGCAGGTATTGCTTACTCATATCTGAGGGAATAGACTTCAGGATAAAAAAATGTAACAGAAGACAAAGGTGGACATTTCATTATGATAAAGTGGACAAAACAACAAGAAGACATGACACTTAATAATATATATACCCCCAATCATAAAGTGTCAAAATATACAAGACAATATTTAACAGAAGTAAAGGGAGAAACTGACATAAACACAATATAGTAGGGGACATAAACAACCTATTGACAGCCATGGACAGATCATCCAAACAAAATACATATGAAAATATCAGCTTTAATTGATATATTGGACAGATGAACATAATTTACATTTACAGAACACTTCATCCTAGAAACAAGAATCTACATTTTTTGTCTAGTGCACATTGAACATATGCACGGATAGACCACATTCTGGGACAGAAAACTAGCCTCATCAAATTTAAGAAGATTAAAATCATAACAAGCATATTCTCTGACCACAAAACTTTGAAATTGGAGATCAATTGTGAAAAAAAGCAGGAAATGTTACATATACATGGAGATTAGACAACATGCTATTAAAGTATGACTGAGTTAAATAGGAAATAAAAGAAGAGATAAAACAGATAAAAACAAATGAGAATAAAAACTTATTTTATCAATATTATTGGAATGCAGTGAAAACAAAAGTAAAAGAGAAATTTATGTCATTACAGGTTTAGCTCAATAAATAAGAAAAATCTTCCCCCCCCAAACCTAATACTACATCTTAGAGAACAACAAAAAAAGAACAAACAGAAGATCAGCAGAAGGAAGGAAAAAAATAAAAATTAGAGCAGAACTACATGAAACAGAGAGCAAAAGACAATAGAAAAATTAATGCAACAAAGAGATAGTTCTTCAAAAAGATTAATAAAGTTGACAAATCCCTGGCTAGACTCACTAAGGTACAACGAGTAAAGACATAAATAATCAAATAAAAATAATAGAAGAGAAGTAACTATAGGATCATAAAAGAATACTATGAAGGATTGTATGCCACCAAATTCAATAATCTAAAAATAAATTGGCAAGTTTTTAGAAACATAAAGCCTCTATAGTCTGAATCAAGAACTGGATAATCCAAATAGACTAATGAAGAGTAAGAAAATTAAAAAAAAATCATTCAGTTTTTTCCAAAAGCAAAAGTTCAGGACCAGATGGCTTCACTAGTAATTCTACCAAACATTCAAAAAGGATTCAATACCTGTCCTCCTCAAACTCTTCCAAAAAATTGAAGAAGAGGCAACACTTCCTAACTCATTTTATGAGTTATCCTAATATCAAAATCTGGTAAGAACAACACACAAAACAGAAAATTATAAACAACATCTTTAATGAATACAAATACAAAAATCTTCAACAAAATACTAGAAACAGAAGACAACAATTTGTTAAAAAGATCAAGTGGGGTTTTATTCCAGGAACACAAGAATGTTTGAAAATATGCAAATAGATTAATGTGATATATCACATAAGCAAAATAAAAGATGAAAATCATGATTTTATCAATTAATGCAGAAAAAACATTCAGCAAGGTAAAACATCTATTTATTATTAAAACAATTAATAAAGTGGGTATAGAAGAAAAGTACCTCAAAATAATAAATACTATGTATGATAAACCCTCAGCTAATATACTGAATGTTGAAAAACTGACAGCTTTCCTCTAAAATTGGGAAAAAAACAGGGATGCTTCCTATCACCACTGCTATTCAACATATTAGTGGAAATTTTAACCAGAGCAATCAGACATTAGAAGGAAATAAAAGGCATATAATTTGGGATGGAGAAAGTTAAATTGTCACATTTTGAAGATGACATGATTCTTTATATAGACAACCCTAAAAATTCCTCCAAAATCTCAAATAAAAAATGAATACAATAAAGTTGCAGGATGCAAAAATCCATGTACAAAATTTATTGCATTTCTGTATACTAATAATGAAACATGAGGGGAAAAGTACCTTTTGCAGTTATAACAAAACTAATAAAATACCTAGGAATTAATTTAATAAAAGATGTGACAAACCTATACACTGACAATTATAAGACACTATTAAAAGAAATTGAAAAAGACACAAAGAAGTTGAAAGATATTTTGTGCTCATGGATTGGAAAGATTGATATAGTTAAAATGGCCATATTACTCAATGAAATATACAGATTTAATACAATCCCCATAAAAATTCCAATGACTTTTCTTTCAAGAAATTGGTAAGAAAACATCAGATTTTTATGGAATTATACAACATTCTGAATTGTCAAAGCTATCTTATGAAAAAAGAACAAGGGCTACAGGCATTGTAATCTCTGACTTCAATTCATGCTATGAAGTGACAATAACCAAAATAGCATGGTATTGGCCAAAAAATAGACACACAGACCAATGGAATAAAATTAAAAATCCAAAAATAAACCCACAGATAATTTTGACAAAGGAGCCAAAAACATACAACAGAGGGGAAAAAAAGCCTCTTCAATAAATGGTGTTAAGAAATTTGGAAAGCCACATGCAAAAGAATGAGTATAGAATGTGATCTATATTTTTGTATCCCCATATACCAAAATTGACTCAAAATGATTCAAGATATAAACATATTACCTGAAACCAAAAATTGCATAGAAGGAAACATTAGCACTAAACTTATGGACCTTGGTTTAAGGAAAAAATTTATGAATTTGACCTCAAAAGCAAAAGAAATAAAAGCAAAAATAAATGAATGGGATTATATAAATCTAAAAAGTTCTGCACAGTAAAAGAAACCATCAACAAAAGAAAGAGGCAACCAATTGAATGAGAAAAGATATTTTCAAACAACACCTTCTATCAGAAGGTGATATCCAAAATATATAAAGAACTTATACAGGGAGTTCCCTGGTGGTGGCTAGTCTTTGGCACTGTCAGCGCTGTGGCCTGTGGCCTGGGTTTGATTCCCAGCCAGGGAACTACCCACATTAAAAAAAAAAAAAGAACTTGTACAACTCAACAACAAAAGCACAAATAATCCAATTAAAAAATGGGCAGAGGACCTGAACCGATACTTTTCCCAAGAAAATATACATATGGCCAACAGGTATATGAAAAAATGCTCAACTTGTTTGTTCAAGCTCAACTTGTTTGTTCAGCATTTTTTCATATACCTGTTGGCCATATGTATATTTTCTTGGGAAAAGTATCGGTTCAGGTCCTCTGCCCATTTTTTAATTGGATTATTTGTGCTTTTGTTGTTGAGTTGTACAAGTTCTTTTTTTTTTTTTAATGTGGGTAGTTCCCTGGCTGGGAATCAAACCCAGGCCACAGGCCACAGCGCTGACAGTGCCAA
>PVJL010015197.1:0-25202 GCA_004026885.1 Lyroderma lyra | reverse complement strand
ATGTAACAAGCTGTCTTCTGGGTTAATTTCATGTTCTTTCTGAGGAGTTTTAGTTTTTAAGGAATTCATCCTGTCCGCTGGGATCTTCCTTTTTGACATGAGGGCTTTATGTTCACTGCCCAGATTATTGCTTTTGTGGTGTCTTGCTGTAGGGCAGACACTAGGTGGCGCTGGGGGTCAAGTTTTGGGAGAGAGGGGGTGTTTGTTTCTTGTTTCTGATCTCCTACTGCGTTTGGAGGCTATGCGCATATATCCTGGGGAGAGGCCAACAAAAGGCTTTTGGCCCTTTGCTGGGGAAAATCAGTCTTTCTTCCCAGCCTTGATTCAGAACCTGGCTTTCTGAAGGCTCACACTACTTTTGGAACTCTTGGGTGCACGAGGAAGTGCCCGCTCCATAAGTCCAAAGCTGTGGGCCTGGCCTGGGACAGCAGGGTCACCTTTGCAGCAGGCTGCGAACAGGAAGTGCAGCCCTGTGTAGGTCTCCAGGGGGCTTAGAGCTGGGGTTTTATCTTTGCAGTTTAGAGTCCTCGCTCAGCCCTTCTACCACTCAAAAGTTCCAGAGGTTGGCTCCCAAACTCCTTCCGTCCCCAGCTCCCCATTCTCTCTCGCCTCCCCCAAACTGCACAACTTGGAATAGTCAGCAGGGATCACGTCCAGATCCCGCGTGGTCTCTCTCTGCTCCCTTGCCTCTCCCCGACTCGCCCCCTTCTCGTCAGCCTTCAGTTGTTTACTTGCGATTTGTGGATTTCTCAACAGCCGGTTTGTCACTCAGAGTCCTCTTTCTTGGCTCCTGGATGGCCTTTCAATTGTGTTTTCTGGGAGAGGCTTTAGGAACCTCCTCTCCAGTCGCCATCTTGTCTTCTCTCCTCAAAAAATCACTTTCAATGTAAACAGATAACATGCTTCAATCAAAAGACATAGGGTAACTAAATAAGAAAAAAAAATCCGACATGCTTCTACAAGAGACTCACCTCAGAAGGAAAGACACACACAAACTGAAAATAAAGAAATGGAAAAGGGTATTTCATGGAAATGTAAATAAGAGAAAAGTTTCAGTAGCAACACATATATCAGAAAAAATAAATTTTCAAAGATTATAACAACAAACCAAGAAAAACATTACATAATCACAAAGGGACCAATTCAACAAGAGAACGTCACTTTTATAAACATTAATGCATCCAACATAGGAGCACCTAAATAAAGAAAGCAAGCATTAACCAAGAAAAAAACAGACATCAACAGTAACACAATTATAGTATGGGATTTTAACACCCCACTGACACCAATGGACAGATCTTTCAGACAGAAAATCAACACAAATACAGTGCCCTTATGACCCACTAGACCAGATGGATGTAATTGACATGTTTAGAGTATTTCATTCCAAATCAACAGAATATACATTCTTTTCAAGTACACATGGAACATTTTCCAAGATAGACCACGTATTAAGCCACTAAGCAAGTCTCAGTAAATTTAAGAAAATTAAAATCATATCAAACACCTTTACTCACTACAACAGTATGAAATCAATTACAAGAAAAAAAACTGAAAAACACAAACACATGGAGGCTAAACAATGTGCTACTAAACAATGATTGGGTCAACAATGCAATTAAGGAAGAAATCAAAAGTTACCTTGAGAGAAAAGAAAATAAAAACACAGCTACCAAAAATCTATGGAACATAGCAAAAGCAGTCCTAAAAGGGAAATGCATAGCAATGCAGGCCTACCTAAAGAAATAGGAAAAATCTTAAATAAACAGCTTAACCCTACATCTAAGGAAATTGGAAAAAGAATAGCAAAGTCCAAAGTGGGTACAAGGAGAAAAAATAATAAAAATGAGTACTGAAATAAATGAAATTGAGACTAAAAGGACAATACAAAAGAACAATGAAACCAAAAGGTGGCTCTTCAAAAAGATAAACAAAAATGACAAAACTTTAACCAGAATCCTAAAGAAAAAAGAAAGAGGACCCAAATAAATAAAATAATAAATGAAATAGAAGTGACTACAGACACCAGAGAAACACAAACTATTATAAGAAAATAGTATGAGCAACTATACACCAACAAATGGGACAATCTGAAATGAAAGGATAGACATTTAGAAATATAAAACCTTCCAAGGTTAAATCAAGAAGAAATATAAAATCTAGACAGACAAATTACTTACACTAAAATCAAATCAGTAATCAACAAGTTCCCAACAAACAAAAGTCCTGGACCAGATGGCTTCATAGATAAATTTTATGAATGTTCAAAAAAGAATTAACACTTACAGTTCTCAAACTATTCCAAAAAGTCCAAGAAGAGAGCAGACCCCCAGACTCCTTTTATGAAACCACCATTACCCTGATTTCAAAACCATACAAAGACACTGCAAAAGAAGAAAACTATAGGCCAATATCACTAATGAACATAGAATTTTTAAATTCTCAATAAAATATTTGCAAATCAAATTCAGCAATAAATTTTAAAAATCATACACCATGATCAAGTGGGACTGATTGCTAGAATGCAAGTTTGGTTCAATAAATGTAAATCAATTAACATGATACACCACATAAACAAAATAAAAATAAAAATTACATGGTTATATTAATAGTCACAGAAAACGCATTTGACAAAATTCAACAAACATTTATGATAAAAACTCTCAGCAAAGTTGGAATAGAAGAAATATAGCTAAATACAATAAAGGCTATATATATAATAAACCCACAGCTAACATCATATTCAATGGGGAAAAGCTGAAAGCATTTCACGTAAGATCAGGGACAAGACAAGGATGCCCACTGTTACCTTTCTTATTCAAGATAATACTGGAAGTCTCAGCCATAGCAATCAGACAAGAAAAAAGAAACAAAAGACACCCAAATAGGAAAGGAAGAAGTAAAACTGTCATTATTTGCAGAAGACATGATACCATATATAGAGGGCCCCACAGATTTGACCCCAAAGATATTGGAACTGATAAATTTAATAAAGTAGCAGCATACAAAATTAACATTCAGAAATCAATTGCATTCTTATACACCAATGACAAACTAGCAAAAAAATTTAATAAAACAATCCCATTTACAATTGCATCAAAAAATAAATAAAATGCTTAGAAATAAATTTAATCAATGAAGTAAAAGACCTGTACTCAAAAAATTTATAAGACACTGAAGAGAGAAATTCAAGAAGATACAAATAAATGAAAACACATACCATGCTCACGGGTAAGAAAAATTAATATAGTTAAAATGTCCATACATGCCTGTAAATGTCCATAAAATGCCCAAAGCAATTTATAGATTCAATGCAATTCCTATAAAATACCAATGGTGTTCTTCAAAGAACTAGGACAAACAATCTTAAAATTTATATGGAACCATAAAAGACCTAGAATAGCCTCAGCAACCCCGTCAAGAAAGAGCTAAGTTGGAGAAATCACGCTACCAGATATCAAATTATGTACTACAAAGTCATAATTATCAAAACAGCATGGTATTGGCATAAAGACAGACACACAAGTCAATGGAACAGAATACAGAGCCCAGAGATAAATTCATGTATATATGGCCAATTAATTTATGACAAAGAAAGCAAGACTTTACTTTGGGGTAAAGACAGTTTATTTAACAAATGGTGCTGAAAAAACTGAAATATACATGCAAAAAAATTTAAATTTGACCACCTTCTTACACCATCTACAAAAATAAACACAAAGTGAATTAAAGACTTAAATATAATACCTGAAACCATAAAACTCCTACAGAAAGTTACCTCTGAGACATTATCTTTAGTAATACTTTCAATGATATATCTCCTCAGGCTAAGGAAACAAAGATAAACAAATGGGACTACCTGAGACCAAAAATCTATTTACAACAAAAGAAACAGTTAACAAAATGAAAAAAAAAAACATTCTACAGAATGGAAGAATTTATTTACCAATGAGGCACCTGATAAAGTGTTAATATCCAAAATTTATAAGAAACACATACAGAAGGAGGACAAGATGGTGACTGGAGAGGTGGTCCTTAAAGTCTCTTTCAGAAAACACAATTGAATGGCCACCCAGGAGCCAAGAAACAGGACCCTGGGTGACAAAAATGGCAGCTGAGAAATCCACGCATTGCAAGTAAACACCTAAAGGTTGTAGAGAAGGGGGTGAGTGGGAGAGAGGGGAGGGAGCAAAGAAGGATCACAACAGGACACACTCGTGGCTGACTGCAGTGCATGGGAGGGGAGAGGCAAAGAGGCGACAAGAGAAAAAGCCCTAGCAAAGCGATAGAACAGTGGGAGTCTGTTGGAAAGCTAGGCTGGGTAGCTGGAATTTGGAGCGGTGAGTTGGGGACAGAGATTTGGAGCCAGCCTCTGGAACTCTTGAGTGGTAGCAGGGCTGAGTGAGGACTCCGAACTGCTGAGACGACACCTTGGCTCTAGGCTCCCTTGGGAACCACAGTGCCAGCACACACGGCTCCTGTGCAGGGCTGCAGTTTCTGGTCCCAGCCCGCTGTGGGGGCAAGCCGGCTGCTGCGCGGGCAGCGCACAGCCTCTACATGGGGCTGTGGCTTCCATTCCCCACCCACTTTGGAGGTGGACAGGCTGCCAGCCCGGCTTGTGCGGCTCCAGCATGGGGCTGTGTCTCCCGTTCCTGGACCATTGCAGATGTGGACTGGGGGCCGCGAGGGCGCGCGTGGCTCCCACACGGTGCTGTGGCTCCCATTCCCAGCCTGCTGCAGAGGCAGGCTGGCTGCCTTCCTAATGCAGGGTCATACCCACAGCTTTGGACATGGGTGCGTGCCTGCTTGCATGCCCCTGAGTCCTAAAAGCAGTGCGAGCCCACAGACTCTGACCCAACATTTGCTCATGGAAGCAGGCCTGGGAAGAAAGGTGGATTTGGTAGCATTCACCCCAGCCAGCAGGAGCAGCTTTAGCCCACATCACGTATCACCCAGCTTCCCCAGCATAGGCAGAAGGTGGAGCTGCCCCCTTGTGCCTTTTGTTGGCCTCTCCCCTTTCCTATGGCCTCCCCAACAAACTAACTAACTACTGGAAGTGGAGGGACCATGATAGATGCGCACCGCCTTCAAACATAGCAGGAGTCTAGAAATAAGAAATAAACAAACACTGTCTTTCGCAAAACTTGACCCCCTCCCCCACAGTGCCACCTTGTGTCTGCCCTACAGCAAGACACCACAAAAGTACCAATCTGGGCTCCTGGGCATTACTGAACATAATGCCCTCATGTCAAAGAAGAAGAAGCCAGCAGACAGGATGAATTCCTTAAAAACTAAAACTCCTCAGAAAGATCAGGAAATTTATTAAGACAGCATCTTAGACCTAGAAGTTTCTGAATTAAGTGACAGAGAATTTAAGGTAGCCATTCTAAAGGCTCTGAGAGAAATGAAAACATACTGGCAGAGCACCATGACTGAGATAAACAACATAAAAAAAGAGATGAGTGACATAAAAAAGGAGCTCCATGAACAAAAGGAACAATTTAACAAAGAAATTCAAAACAAGGAAGATTGAGATAGAAATGCGAAAGATAAATAATACAATAAAAGAAGTAAGAAAAAAAAATAACTGACATAGGAAACAGGGCCAACCAGATGGAGGAAAGAATTAGTGAAATCAAAGATCAGAACACAGAAACAGTTAAGAAAGAGGAAGAGAGGGAATATAGAACCAAAAGGATTGAAAGAACTCAGCAATAAATATCTGCCTCCATGAGACAAAACAACATCAGGATAATAGGAATAGAAGAAGGGTCAGAGCATTCTACAGAGAACATACTCAAACAAATAGTAGATGAGAACTTAGAGACAATTCTCAAGGCAGCCAGGGAAAAAAGAACTATAACCTTTAGAGGAAAATCCATCAGGCTGGCATTAGATTTCTCAGCAGAAACTCTGCAAGCCAGGAAGGAGTGGAATCCAATATTCAAAAATTTGAAAGAGAGAAACTTACAGCCAAAAATAAATTATTTAGCAAAATTAACTTTCAGATATGAAGGTGGAATAAAGACTTTCTCAGACACACAGAAGATGAGTGAATTTTCCAGCTCAAGGCCACCACTCCAAGAAATAATGAAGGAGACTGTTTGACCTGAAAGAAAAAATCAGGACAAATGGAACCCAGTGACTCCAAGAGACTTTTCTTCTCTCCAAACACACACACAAAGCAAGCAAGCAAACAAGCAAGCATGCATACACACACACACACACACGCACACACACACAGAGAGAGAGAGAGAGAGAGAGAGAGAGAGAGAGAGAAATCTAGCAGAAGTTTAAGTCTTTAATTTGACAAGCACTTAATAAGCCCCTATCATGTGGCAGAGAAAGTAGGACCTTCTGATACAGCATGAATGACTCATTTATAATGTTCATTTCCTAAATTCTGGATGTAATTATTGATTGAGTCCAGCTGTAAGAAGCTTCCAAACTGGACTTCCTTTGACATGCTAAGACTTGTAGAAAAGTGATAATTGACTCTAAGGTGTAAAGCCTGTCTTTCTGGGTCTGCTTAGCGAGTCGAATGAGGAATGCTTCAAGTATATACATGTTCTGAGTGAATTTTCTCTGAAAATGATGAAAATTAAATAGGATAAATAAAATATACATCGAGAAATGGCCCAGATAAATATCCAGGGAAACATATAAGTGAATTTATTTTGCTTTGTGCAGAATTTTGCTCCATTATTATTATTATTATTATTATTATTATTATTATTATTATTATTTGGTTAACCAGAGTCCACAGGGTCTCTCAGCAGCATTATGAAGTGTAATCCAGAAGGGTAAAGATATCACAGCCTGGTTGTCAGGGTTCCTTGGAGTCCTTTCAGGTACTAAAGTTGCAGGAGGTGAGTGAACATTCTTGATAATCCCATCACAGGTGAAACTTATTAATGACTTCACATATTGCCAAACACACCCCTAATTTAATTGCAATTATTCATTTGTTCTTAGAAAAATGAAGTATTTTTTAAATTCATTTTTATTGTCAGACTTATTGGGGTGACATCTGTTAGCAAGTATTACATAAGTTTCAGGCATACAAATCTACAGTGCATTGTCAACTTGATGTATAATAATTTCACCACCTAAAGTGACTTCTCTTTCCATCACCTTATATTTAGCTCCCCTCCCTCCTCTCTCACCCGCTCCCCTTTCTCCCCTCCCTGACCCACTCATCCCCAAGTAAACATTAAACTTGATTGTGTCCATGGGTTATTTGTTTGTTCATTTCCTTCTTCTTTGCTTTCAGTTTTATATTCCGCATATGAGTGAAGTCATACAGTTTTTTGGTTTTTCTGTCTGGCTTATTTCTCTAAGCATGATGATCTCCAGGTCCATCCATTTTGTTGCAAATGGCAATATTTCATCTTTTCTTATAGCTGAGTAATATTCCATTGTGTATATGTACCCCAGCTTTTTTATCCCGTCATCTGTCGCAGGGCACTTTGGTTGTTTCCATGTTTTGGCCACTGTGAACAGCGCTGGGATGAACATTGGGATACATAAGTCTTTGCGGACAAAGGTTTTCAGGGTTTTTGGGTAGATCCCCAGAACAGGGGTTGCTGGGTCAAATGGTAGCTCCATTCCGAATTTTCTGTGGAACCTCCCATATTTTTTTTATCTTTATTTTCAAAAGGAAATAGATGCCCAGGCTTTCACATGCCCAAAATATTGCCTATATCAGAGCAACCCGACCCTTTTTACACTTCCACTTTGGACATGTGACCTCCAGATTGTGACAATATATCACTCTTGCTTAGGCTGGTGGTGCATTGCTTTGGAATCTCTAGCCCACTAACACCCCTTCAGCTTAGTGTGAAAGTCCAAATATTAAGCCTGGTATTTTGTGGCCTCCTGAGATCTGACACTTTAGTGATCTTACATCCACAGCATACTAGTCCGAGCAAACTCCTTGTAATTGCTGGGTCAGGGAATTCTCTGGCCACTCTTGTCTTTGTTCTTGCTTGGCCAAAACTTCATCTCTCTGCAGAACCAATCCACACAGCTCACACACACAGCCTCTTCTAACCTGGCCCTAGCCTCATTCTGAGTTCTGTTTGACAACTTCTAATGTTCTTTAGACCAGTAATGAATTCTCATTTAACAAAATATATATACCTCCCTTAACCTACCCATAAATAATCTAAGAAGGGTTTTGCAAAAATATCCAGTGAACTTAAGAAAGGAAAGTACAGGTAACCTCCATGTAACATGACTGTTAGGTTTCTAAAAATGCTGTCTTATGTAAATCAATGTTATAGGAAACAGGAAAGTAGAATAAAGTATGGGAATAGGTGCTAAAGACTTAAAAAATACTGTTATAGGGAGTTCCCTGATGGTGTGGTGGCTTAAGGCTTCGGCGCTGGCACTGTCAGCACTGCGGCCTGGGTTCGATTCCCAGCCAGGAAGCTACCCACATACCAAAAAGAAAAAAAAATACTGTTATATATTTATGAGAATTCTTTTTATTAAGGCAATTTTCACCAATGTAATGTAATACAAATTAACACAAAGTTTTGAAGATACTCCATGATCAAAATGGATTTAAAATTCTAATTAATTTTAAAATTCTGCTGTCAAATCTGATATGACATCCATGCTAAAGTTGAAAATTTTAAATGAGATATTTTTGCTCTTACAAGCTTCTATTACATTCTATGTTTTTGTGTGAGTTCCCTTTTATCAAATGAGATGTGTGCTCTTAAAAGCTCTTATTATGCTCTGTGTTGTTTGGGGTTTTCTCTAATTTTTAAAGTTCTTAGAGTGAAGCTATGTTCTGGGAAGTCATGTTGTATGAGGGTTTCTTCCAATTCTTGACCAGTGTTATAGAAGCACAGTATCATATGTGGGTTGCCTGTATTTCCTATTCAGTCTTGGAAGGTTTTAAGGAGGAAATGAGAGTTTTTGTGATCAGATGTGAAGGCCTTCTTCTGGGGGGAGATAGAACGTCATAGGTATGTCACCTCAGGTTGAACTATTTGAGCCTTAATAGGAAATATCCAGTACTTTTTCTCAGCAAGAAAGTTGAGAAGTTGAATATTGTATTGATTGGATAGTTTTTGTGAGAAATTACAAAGCAACAGATCATCTACATACTGTACTATAGTACTGAGGGAAAGGTCAAACTTCATCAGGTGTGCAGTGAAAGACTGGCTGAAGAAATGAGGCTGTTCTGAAAGCCCTGTGGTAAAACAGTCTATGTGAGCAGTTGAGAGGTAGGAGTGTTGGGATTAGTTCACTTAAAGGCAAATAGGTCTTGTGAATTAACATGTAAAGGAATAGTGAAGAATGTGTCTCATACGTGAACAGTATGAGAGTGTAATGTATGGGTTGGGAACTACTGGTTGTATAAGAAATACAGTCTAATTCATTAAGCAAAGATCTTGGACAAGCTGTTAGGTCCAGCAGAATTATTTTTTTCAAGAGGAATGATGAGTGTTATATGGGGAACTTGTGGGTCGAAGGGGACGTTGAGAGAGAAGAGTTATGATAGGTTGAAGACCTCATTTTTTCTCCAAGGAGATAAAATATTGTGGTTGGCAAGGATAATAAGAGGCATCTTTGATTTAGTGCTTTACAGGAGGGTGGTGGCTAGCTATAGAGAGAATAGGAGTATTTCAGACTATAGGATTAACCTTAATAGATGGAAGAGGAAAGGAGGTTCTCTGCAGACATTGGAGACCAAAAGGGTTCAGAAAGGAGAAGAGAGAGGTTATCCATGCTTATAAGCATAAAAGAGTAGGAATGCTCAAAATTTGGACAAAATGTCTCTCATCTATTCTACACAGTGGGGCAGGTAGTGAGTACTGGAAAAATGTGGGTGAACAATGTGTCCCCATAGTAACAAGTGAGAAATGGAGTAGCTAATGGTTGAGACACTACTCCATCAACCTAACAATAGCGACATGAGAGGGATAGGTTGTACCTGTATATTCAGGTAAAGTCCAATATATACCCCTGTGTGTGTGTGTGTGTGTGTGTGTGTATATATAGGCTTGCCTGCCACCATCAAGTTTACCAGAGGCTCTGATGGATTGATAGGTGTGGGGGCTGTCAGTCCCAGACACCATCAGTCTTCAACAGCAACACATAATAGGGTTGGCAGAAACAAATCTAGATGTTCTGCAGATGTCTGATGACAGGATGGAGTCCTGTTTTGGATGCCAGACTACAGTCTTCCCTAAAATGTTCATACTGTTTACAGAACCAGCATGGTTCCAGAGGAGACTGTAAGTGTGGGCATTGCTTTGCCCTAGGGCCAGTATTGTCAAAATTAAAACAAGGACACAGGGAACCCCTAAGTCTTTTGTAGTCTTAGATGCCTGTTCCCCAGAGAGCTTGTTAATGGCAGCACCAAGCATCTGATATTTGGCCTGATCTTGTCTTTGTTTCTGTAATTTATGTTCCTCATTTTGATTGTGGAAAACCTTGAAAAAAAAAGTTTAAAATGTTTCTCTATGGGGTTCTCCTCCAGCTGTTAAAGCTTATGCAGAATACAGGTACCAATTGAGAAACAAAATATATGTGGAAAAGAATAACTCCCTCCTGGGAGTTGGGATTTAAATTAGTATATTCTTGGAGGGTTTTAGTTACCTGAGAAAAATATAGAGCTGGATGATGTTTAGCTTTTAAAAACTGGCAGTTAAAGAGTTGCCACATGAAGTACTGGTATAAGGCAAGTAATCATATGGTTCTTGCATCTAGAATGCAGGGTCTAATCCTGGTACTTCTATCCTGGGTCCTAACAGAAAATGGCTGCTGCTTCCATGGGATGAGTCTGATCATGTCTATGTAACTTAGCATGAGCTTGAGCATTGAGCCAGACTCTTTCTCTTACATCATGCTTAAGAAGAGAGGACAGAATCATGTAAAGATCATAGGATTGAGTGAGATATTTAAATTTCTTAGTGTAAGTATTGGGGTAACTAGAGTAGGATCCAATGCATTTTTCAATCAGATAGATGTCATAAAGAGAGAAAAGAATGTAAATTAAAAATAAGCCCTCAGCACCAGCCAACTATTTAAAGGGAAGTAGAGGGGCAAGTGGCAGAGCATGGGTAGACAAAGATTGAGAACTGGGAGGGGTAAAATCAAGGTGACTAGAAGTCTTCAAGCCTGAATAATCAGAAGGGTTCAGAGAATATAATGGTGAGGAAGGACGATGGTCCACAGGAACAAAAATCAAAAGAAGTGGGTGCAGGCATGGAGGTTTCTGGTAACAAGTCCACTGGAGGAGGCTTAGAAGTTACCTGTTTGGGCTTTGAGTCTGGAGTTTTAGAGTATTTCAAGAGACTATGATAGGTGGAGCAAGACTGACAGAGAGAGGATTCTGTGTAGAATGCAAAAGAGATCTGAACATGGGTAATTTTAGACCCCTTTCTATTGCATCAACAGAAATTGTTGAGGTCCAATTGTTGAATGAGCACAGCATTATAAAAATGCCATTCTCTTGCCAGTGTGAGCTATTGTCCAGTTTATATTGTGGCCTTGATATGTTACAATAAAAGACAACGTGCTCGGTTCAATGGTCTTCAGACCAAGCTCAGTGGTTAAGATTGTGCTGAAAGGTATTCTTAAGGAGAACAAATGGAGTGTTTTTCATGACCTGAAGGGAAATAAGAGTCTCTAAGTCCTAAATGGTAGAACTCAGTTGAAAGGGCATTCTCACCTCAGAAAAGAAAGAACAAGAAAAATGACTCTTAAATCAGATGGGTGTCCCCACCCTAGTCAGACACAAAATACAAAGGCCCAGAAATTCTCTGACTTAGCTCTAGTACTTTGGAAGGCTGATAGCTGAGAATCATGAGAGGTAAGTCAGAGAAACTCAGGAAGGAGAAGAGATATCTTGACTTACTTTAGAATTGAGGACTGTGTGGATTCCAGATGCAGCAATGAAAAGAAAAAATCCCCAGGAGTTCCCTGATGGTGTAGTGGCTTAAGGCTTCGGCATTGGCGCTGTCAGTGCTGCGGTCTGGGTTCGATTCCCGGTCGGAGAGCTACCCACATACCAACAAGCAAAAAAAAAAAAAAAAAAAAAAAAAAAAAAAAAAGAAAAAAAAAAGAAAAGATCTCCAAACTAGCGATTCTCTCAGCTGGTTCAGGAGGCAGGGCAAGGGTACAGGCTGCAGAAAGCAGCAGTATGGACCTTTAAACTGCACCAATCCTCTCAGGTATCTGCAGTTTTGATGTCCTTATGGCTGCTAACATGGGAATTAGTCTCTACTTAAAGGAAAAATGTTGTTTCTATTTTAATCAATCAAGAAAAATACTAGAGAATATTTGAGAACTATAGAATGAGCCTCAAATCTAAAAACATCACAGTCATTTTCATGGACTACTAATTCATGGTTTCTTTCACTACTTCTTTCTTCTGCTATCCTTATAATTTTTCATTAATTATTATTTGGATATTGCCTATTTCTGATATTCATGTCTTTTTTGCAGGATTAGATCCAGGTGCTGATATATAATCAAAATGGACTAATTTTCCTAATACAGGAAATCACACCCCATCATCAACCCCTTTCTTAGTGCCCTACACAAATTCCAACTCTACACCCAGTCTTAGAAAGAAGCAGCCAGAAAGAATTGAGGTCCTATTCTCTGCCCTTTCTCTCAATGCATTTCCCCCCTTTATTTTATAAAACCAAGAGTCTGAAAATATAAGATCTGAAAGATCACTAAGCACCCTCATCCTTGGAAACTTGGCTGCTTCCTGAGCTCTGGAGAAAATTAACACATCTCTCAAGAAAAGTAACACCTTTCTAGGAACAGCAAGACCCACTGAGAAAATAAGATATATGCTGTTCCACCAACATAATGATTTGGCCAGCACAGCACTATCTCTTCTTCAGAAATGCTTTCCTTTTCTCCCTATAAAACCCTTGCTAGAATAGATGTCCGTTCTGAAGCTCTTTTTGACTTAAACCAATCTGAACCCAGATGCTCTTAATATAAACATTTAAACCCTGACTTGGCCTCAAGCACCTTGTTCTCAGCATCTCTAACAATCTCCTAGAGAAACAAATATAAACATATTTATAAACTAAGGATATACTGGTGTTTCTGTCTATATTACTGTAACACATTGAGTACAGAATATTTTGAGGAGAATCTTTTCACATATATTTAAAAAGATAAAGTTTATGTTATATAACCTGATGCATATAATATGATTTTCAACATTAATTTATTTTTGTCATTAAAATGATGACTGTGGCTACCAGAAATAATGAGTATGTGTTTATTTTGAACTGTAATTTCCAAAAAGGAGAGTAAAGTTTTATTTACAATAGTAATATGAACTATAAATTATTATGAATATTTTATTTAAAAACCTCTAGAATTAATGGCAGAAGTATAGATAATTCAGTTAGCAGGGGACATGTTTGCACTGGTGCCTTATCAATATTATGTTTTCACTTGTTCAGCAGCATTTTTTAGAACAAATGTGTACCCAAAACTCCTGACCCATACCATTGCTATGAACACCTTACATTACATCACCCACCCAGCCTAACACTTTTGGCTCCTCTCTCCCCAATTTCCTATTATATGCTGCCATCTTTGGTGGTGCAGAAACCCATGAGGCTCATGGATGAAAACCATCTGAAGCTTTGTGCATTCATCTGAGGGAGTGGGTGAAATGGGGGCACACTAGCTTTAGCCAACTTAACAGTTTCTGTTATGGTACACATTTCACGAAGTTCTGGACACCCTGCTGAATAAAACTGAAATTGCCTAGCAATGATCTCGAAATTAAGAAGGTGTGGGCAGCTTCCCTGTGAGTGGAATGACACATCACCTCCAAGCACAACTAGGAATAGAGGATGGAGACCAGAGACCAAGTCTCAAATAAAACCAACCAGCCCTGAAGGTTGTGAAGCCCCTACTTACAGCCTTTCCATATGTGACTTCAACCCATGACTTTCCTCCCTCTCCCACACCATTCTCCCCCGCTTTCATTTCTCCCCAGTCCAACTGGGGAGTCTTTTTTTTTTGCCAGGATGCACTCAGTGACCCAAGAAGCCCCAGGTGGCAGCCATTTTTTTTCCCATTAGGGTTTTGAATGTGTCCCACAGCCAACTGTTCTACAAAACCTACAATTTGTGCTGGAGCAGACTCCAGAAGGAAAGACATTGTCATCTCTTCAGTCAGTTAAGGCACAGTATCTCCAAAATGCACATCACGCCAAATTCAATTGCATACATTACTTGTTCATCCCACATGAAGGACAGTTTTTCTGGTTCCCCTGCTTCAGCCACAACCTTGGTGCTGGCTGCCAGGACCCATACCACTTTCAACCATTTAAAAAAGATGGTGCTTCTAAAATATTTGTTCTGAAGGTGCAGAGAAAGAAGAAACCATTGAAGCCATTGGTGCTCATTTTAGGGTGGGTGGCAGGAAAGATTGCTGGGACTGACCTGAGCACATGAAACTATAAATATTCCTGCTCTGGCCAGCAGGCTGCTGAGATAGGTACCATGAGGCCTACCTGGCTTGCAGGCAAGTGGGGAAGCTGGGGTAACATGGCAAGACTCTGACAGCAGCATGTCCTGGTTCATCCAGTGTGCTACTCTTCCAACACAAACATAGGAGACCTTGGCCACCTCCAAATTTCTCCCACCCAAGCACCTTAGTGAAGGCAATACCACGTTCTCTTGCTATCCATGCATTACAGTTTTGAAAGTCCCCATTTAGGTTGGACTCTCTTTGTCAGTCAGACCACAAAATCTGAGTTTTGACTTGGTTTGCCAATATCTGGAGTGCCTGGCACTGTGCTAAGAACTAACGTGATGCTGAGAAGTGTGAGCACATCTGTGCCCCAGGAATTCATCTCAGATTTTCTTACATGGGCACATATCCCATCTTTTGTGTCGCATCGAAGAGCCAGATTCCGTCATTGTCAGCACACACATAGTTTTCTTTCAAATCATGAGTATATTTTTCTTTATTTCTACAAACTTTCCTGTCTGTGTATGAAACCTTCACACACATTGAGCCTTGGAGGACACTCCTGGTTTTTGAGACTGCTGTCTTATGCAGCATCTTACTAAAAAAGAAAATTCTAATGTCAGTTAGCACTGATCATGAAGTTACTATGAGCAAAACATCATACTATCTGATGCATTGTTATTTTTAATGGTATTATGGCAGATGATTACCATCATTTTATTTTACACAAGATGACTAACCACAGCAACTTCTATTTCTCCAGTGTGCACTTCAATGATAATGCTTTAAAACTGACCCTGGGGCCGAGCTCAACACGTCCATGGGGTTTTCTTTGAAAATGAAAACTTCTGAAATCCTGTGGCACCCTTTTACATAAGACTCTTTTCTCTGTGTCCCCACATACACTAGGATAAACCCCCATGAACACACACACACACACACACACACACACGTATACACTGACAGCCCAGCTGGAAGTCAGAAGAGAAGTGCACACAAGGGAGAATATCAGAGGTTTGGGAAAAGTAATTGGAGGAAGCTCTGTCATGGTGCAGAAACACCCAGTCTTTGGGCACCACATCACCGTCCCATGGTAGGGAGATGAGAGTTGTCAGGCTTTTGAGCACTGCAACCACAAGTGTCCCAGGGATCTGGCTTAACGAGTGTCATTCCTAAGCACCTGGAAAGAATAAGGTGTGGGTTTAATGTATCCACCCTAGTCACCTGAAACTAAAAGCAGACATCCTCAGTGTGTCAGGGTTTCAGAAGTGAAAGCCTCAGCTTACTTTTTTGTTAGGTGTTGTGCAAAGACATGGTGACAGCAAGAGTCTGACAGCCTACAGGTGGCCTGTTGTTTCTGGGTCTGCATCAGGACCCACTGTGCTCCATGTTCCTGGAAGATGCTTTCCACTCCCTGGAGGCCCTTTTGAACAAAAAGCTCCTTGGGTTTGGGAGGCATTCATCATGTGCAATGTGGCAGAGCACAAAAACACTCACCCAAAAATCAGGGGCAAGGCCAATCTTTTATGAAAACTCATAATCTACATTTTGAAGTGAGCAAAATTATTGTTTGGGTTCTGGTGAGAGGCTCTGTGACTGAACTGGACACACACCAGGACAGTGGAGAGAAACAGGGTATGAGGGTGGCTTCTGGGTTTCTCACAATCCCCTGGAATATGAAGGCCCAATTCCTTTCTTTCTGATCACTGGTGTACAAAGTGTTTTGTGGACCCCAAACATAGGAGTGTGTTATAATTTCAGGCTTTTCTGCTTGGGGCTGCAGTACCAAGGTTGATCACCAGGAAGCAAGCTGTCACCACTGTGGTCAATCATGCAAGAATCAAAAAGCACAAGAGGTCATTCTGGGTGTTTTCTGCCCCTGTGAAACATGCATCATTGATTATTAGCATCCATCCTTACAATTTGAGTACTCACAGAAAGGAGGACGTTCTGAAACATTTTACTATTCTCTCAGCTTTGGTGAGTGCTGTCTTTACCATACACAGACCTGAGAAAAACAATATGGCCTCTGCTCCCTAGCAGTTCAAAGCCTGGAGATTGACATGGGCACAGAATGAGAGAAAATTCTTGTAAGAGAAAACAGTAAACGCTGCAGGGAAGACCACAAAACCTATGTATGTTTGAAAGTTCTCCACAGTTACATTTGTGTTTCGACCAAAGGGCAAGTAGAGTTTTTTCTGCAAAAGTCAAGAATCAGTGGGGATTCTTGTGAGGGAGCTCAAACTGACCAAGACTTCTGGGCTGAAATAAATATTAGCACAGAGGAATTTCAGTAGGAGTCAGGGTGTTCGGAGAGAGCTTGGAGGTAAGACGGCCAGGTCCAGACCTGGGCTGCGAGCATGTGCTCCTTAAATTCTGAGTGGCCACATTTTCTTCACATAGCATTATAGAAAGAAATGTGGACTGTATCACACACAGTCTCTGTAATCAGGCACCATGCTTGGCAGATCTGGGAGCCTCTTTTTCAAGGTCTCCTGAGAGGCTGGGCTGAGTGTCAACTGAGGCTTGCAATATCCTAAGACTCTTTGTGGGACCACATGGGTGTTTAGCAGGATTCAGTTAGGAAAAGGGTTACAGTCTTTACTGTCTATGGACCACATTTTTATCTTGAACTGCTGCCTCATAGAGCAAATTATAATATGTCACCTTGCCTCTCTATATAATTGGATCACAGAGACAAAGAGGGACAACAGAAAGAGAAACAGTGAGGCAAACAGAAAGACATACGTACTGAAAGAAACAGGGTCCAAGAGATAGAGATAGAGAGACAAAGGGGCAAATGGAGACAGAAAGACAAAGGGAACCAGAAGAGTAATTATATTTCCATATATCAGTGTTAGAAATGACACTCACCATTTCACCCTATTCTATTATATACTTTATTTATTGTTTTTAAATTTATTATTTGACTTTTTGGGGTGACATTTGTAGCAAGAATTACATAGGTTTGAGGCATACAACCCCACAGTGTGTTGTCAACTTGTTGTATAATAAGTTCACCACCCAACGTGTCCTCTCTTTCCATCACCATATATTTAGCTTCCCCTCCCTCTTCTCCCATAACCTCCAGTTTTTCCCCTCCATATCCCACTCATCCACAAATAAACATTAAACTATTGATAGTCTCCATGGGTTATTTACTTGTTTGTTCATTTCTCTTTTCTTTGCTTTCAGTTTTATATTCCACATATGAGTGAAGTCATACAGTTCTTTGGTTTTTCTGTCTGGCTTATTTCACTAAGCATGATGATCTCCAGGTCCATCCATTTTGTTGCAAATGGCAATATTTCATCTTTTCTTATAGCTGAGTAATGTTGCATTGTGGATATGTACCACAGCTTCTTTATCCAGTCATCTGTCACAGGGTACTTTGGTCGTTTCCATGTTTTGGCCATTGTGAACATCGCCGCAATGAACATTGGGGTACATAAGTCTTTGTGGACAAAGGTTTTCAAAGTTTTTGGTTAGATGCCCAGAAGTGGGATTGCTGGGTCAAATGGTAGAATCTCTTCCAAGTTTTCTGAGGAAAATCCACACTGTCTTCCACAGTGGTTGTACCAATTTGCATTCCCACCAGCAGTGTACCAGAGTCCCTTTTTCTCCACATCCTCTCCAGCACTTGTTATTGTTGTCTTGTTGATAATAGCCATTCTAACAGATGTGAGTTGATATCTCATTGTGGTTTTGATTTGTATTTCCCTGATAGCTAATGAGGATGAGAATTTTTTCATGTCTGCTGGCCATTTGTATTTCCTCATCGGAGAAGTGTCTGTTTAGTTCTTCTGCCCACTTTTCAATTGGGTCATTTTTTTGTTGTTAAGTCTTATGAGTTCTTTATATATTTTAGATATTAGACCCTTATGTGATGTGTCATTTGCAAATATTTTCTCCCATTCAGTTGGCTATCCCTTTGGTTTGTTGACACTTTCTTTTGCTGTGCAGAAGCTTTTTAGTTTGATATAATCCCATTTATTTTTGCTTTTACTTCTCTTGCCTTTGAGGACAGGTTCATGAAGTCTTCCTTGAGTCCTACGTCTATAAGTTTAGTACCGATATTTTCTTCTATACAATTTATTGTTGCAGGTCTGATATGAAGATCTTTAATCCATTTTGAGTTAATTTTTGTATATGGAGGGGGTTCACAGCTCAGGTTCACTCTTTTGCATATGTTTTCCCAGTTTTCCCAGCACCACCTACTAAAGAGGCTGTCTTTTCCCCATTGTAAGTTTTTTGCTCCTTCATCGAATATTGTTTGTCCACAAATTTGTCGGTTTATTTCTGGGCTTTCAGTTCTGTTCCATAGGTCTATATTTCTGTCCTTCTGCCAGTACCTAGCTGTTTTGACTATTGATGCTTTCTAATTTAAATTGAAGTCAGGAAGTGTAATGCCACCCGCTTTGTTGTTTTTATGTAGTATTGCTTTGGCAATTCAAGGTCTTTTATGGTTCCATATAAATCTAATAATTCTTTTATCTATTTCACGAAAGTATGATAGTGGGATTTTGATGGGTATTGCACTAAATCTGTAGATTGCTTTTGGCAGAATGGCCATTTTAACAATGTTAAGTCTTCCTATCCACGAACAGGGGATATTTTTCCACCTCTTCAAGCCTGTTCCAATTTCTTTCAAAAGTGTCTTATAATTTCCTGTGTATAAGACTGTCACGTTCTTTGTTAAGTTAAGTCCCAGGTATTTCACTCTTTTTGTTGTGATACCAAAGGGAATTGAGACCCTCATTTCTTTTTCAGAGGATTCATTGTTTGTATATAGGAGTGCTATTGGTTTTTGTGCATTGATTTTGTATCCTGCGACTTTACTATATTCGTTAATTGTTTCTAATAGTTTCCTGGTGGAATCTTTGGAATTTTTTATATAAAGGATCATGTCATCTGCCAATAGTGACAATTTTAACTCTTCTTTCTTGATTTGGATACCTTTGATTTTCTTCTCTTGCCTGATTGCTGTGGCTAGAAGTTCCAGTGCTATAGTAAATAGCAGTGGTGAGAGAGGGCATCTCTGTCTTGCTCCAGACTTTAGGGGAATAGGATTCAGGTTTTCCACATTCAGCACAATGTTAGCTGAGTGTTTGTCATATATGGCCTTTATTATGTTGAGATACTTGCATTCTTTGATCATAAATGGATGTTGTACCTTGTCGAAAGCTTTTTCTGCATCAATTGAAATGACCATATGGTCTTTATTTTTTATTTTGTTTATGTGGTGTGTCACATTGATTGATTTTCATATGTTGAACAATCCTTGTGCTCCCGCGATGAATCACACTTGATCATGTTATATGATCTTTTTGATGCATTGTTGTATTCTATTTGCTAATATTTTGTTTAGGATTGTTGCATCTTTGTTCATCAGAGATATTGGTCTATAGTTTTCTTTTTTTGTGTTGTCTTTGCCAGGCTTTGGTATTAGGGTAAGGTTGGCCTCATAGAATGAGTTAGGAAGTACTGCTTCCTCTCCAATTTTTTGGAAGAGTATTAATTCTTCTTTGAATGTTTGATAGAACTCATTGGTGAAACCATCTGGTCCAGGGCTTTTGCCCTTAGGGAGATTATGGATGGACATTTTAATCTCTTTGCTTTGAACTGGTCTATTTAGATTATCCAGTTCTTCTTGGTTCACTCAGAGTAGGCAATAAGTTTCTAGAAACTTGTCCAATTCTTCTAGGTTGTTATATTTAGTGGCATAAAGTCCTTCATAATATTTTTTTATAATCCTTTGTATTTCTGTGGTATCAGTGGTAATTTCTCCCCTTTCATTTCTAATTTTGGATATTTCTGTCCTTTCCTTTTGTCTTTTGATTAGTCTCGCCAGGTGTTTGTCAATTTTGTTGACTTTCTCAAAGAACCAACTCTTTGTAATATTCATTTTTTCTATTGTCCTTCTGTTCTCTAATTGGTTTAGCTGTGTTTAAATTTTTATTATTCCTTTCCTTCTGCTGACTTTGGGTTTTGTCTGCTCTTCTTTTTCTAGTTCTTTAAGATGGGATATTAAGATGTATACTTGTGATTCCTCTTGTTTCTTAAGATAGGCCTGTAGTGATATAAATTTCCCTCTTATCACTGCTTTCGCTGTGTCTCAATAATTCTGATATGTTGTATTTTCATTGTCATTAGTTTCTATATAATTTTAATCTCATTATTTATTTGTTCTTTTTTCCAGTCCTTTTTAAATAAGTTGTTGTTTAATCTTCATGTATATGTGATTTTTTTCTGATTTCCTTTTACAGTTGATATCCAATTACAAAGCTTTGTGGCCTGAGAATACACTTGGTATGATTTCGATCTTTTTGAATTTGCTTAGGCTACTTTTGTGTCCCAGCTTGTGGTCTACCCTTGAGAATATTCCATGTGCACTAGAAAAGAAGGAATAGTCTCTTTTTGCTAGATAAAGTGTCCTGTAAATGTCAATGATTGCTGTAATGTGTCATTTAGAGCTGTTATTTCCTTATTTATTTTCTGTTTGGATGATCTGTCCATGGCTGTTAGCGTTTAAGTCCCCCTCAATGACTGTGTGTTCATCAGTTCCTCCTTTCAAATCTGTTAGTAGTTTCTGTGTATATTTTGGTACATCCTGGTTGGGAGTATATATATTAGTTAGTGTCAAGTCTTCTTGTTGTATTGTGCCTTTTATCATTATGTAATATCCATCCTTGTCTTTTACTGTCTTTTTTAACCTGAAGTTTATTTCATTAGATATCAGTATGGCAACTCCTGCTTTTCTCTGGTTACAATTTGCCTGAAGTATTGTTTCACATCCTTTTACTCTGAGTCTGTGTTTGTCCTTATGGCTGAGGTGTGTTTATTGGAGACAGCATATGAATAGGTTCTGTTTTTTAATCCAGTCTGCTACTCTGTGTCTTTTTATTGGTGAGTTCATTCCATTAACATTTAAATTGATGATCGATATATGATGATTTCCTGTGCATTAGTTATTTCTTTGTTTGTTTTTGTTTTATTTTTGTTTCTTTCTTAGTGCCCCAACTTTGTTCCACTTTTCCTGATGTTTTGTTTCAGGTTGAAGAGCCTCCTTCATTATTTCTTGGAGTGCTGGCCTTGTGCTGGTAAATTTCTTCAGCTTCTGTGGTTCATCTTCATATGTGAAAGATAATTTTGCCGGATAATTTATTCTTAACTCTATGTTCTCTTTTAAATTTTTGAATATTGGATTCCACTTCTTCCTAGTTTGCAGATTTTCTGCTGAGAAATTTTATACCAGCCTGATGGGTTTTCCTCTAAAAGTTATAGTTCTTTTTTCCCTGGCTGCCTTGAGAATTGACTTTTTGTTTTTAGTTTTGGAAATTTTTAGTACCATGTGTCTTGGAGAAGATCTGTTAGGGTCCAGGCATCTAGGGGACCATTATCCTCTTGAACTTGGGGTTCCAGATCTTTCCGTAGCTTTGGAAATTTCTCATCTACTATTTGTTTGAGTATGCTCTCTGTAGAATGCTCTGACCCTTCTTCTATTCCTATTATCCTGATGTTGTTTTGTCTCATGGAGGCAGATAGTTATTGCAGAGTTCTTTCAATCCTTTTGGTTCTATATTCCCTCTCTTAATTTTTCTTAGCTGTTTCCGTGTTCTGATCTTCGATATCACTACTTCTTTACTCCATCTGTTTGGCCCTGTTTCCTATGACAGTTATCTTTTTTCTCACTTCTTTTATTGTATTATGTATCTCTCGCATTTCCACCTCAATCTTTTGTATGTTTTGAATTTCTTTGTTAAATTGTACATTTTGTAAATGGAGATCCTTGTTTATGTCATTCATCTTCTTTTTTATGTTGTTTATCTCAGCCATGGTGCTCTGCCATTATGGTTTCATTTCTCTCAGAGCCTATACAATGACTACTTCAAATTCTCTGTCACTTAGTTCAGAAACTTCTAGGTCTAAGATGCTGTCATGATAAATTTCCTGATATTTCTGAGGAGTTTTATTTTTTTTTTGTTAGTTATACCTCAATTTTATTTTATTTTATTTTATTTTATTATTTTTAAATTCATTTTTATTTTTTATTTTTTTAATTCACTTTTATTGTTAGACTTATTGGGGTGACATCTGTTAGCAAGGATTACATAGGATTCAGGCATACAATTCTACAGTGCATTGTCAACTTGATGTATAATAAGATCACCAGCTAATGTGACTTCTCTTTCCATCACATTATATTTAGCTTACCCCCTCCTCTCCCACACCCTCCCTTTTCTCCCCTCCCTAACCCACTCATCCCCAAACAAACATTAAACTATTGATTGTGTCCATGGGTTTTTTGTTTGTTCATTTCTTTTTTTCCTTTGCTTTCAGTTTTATATTCTGCATATGAGTGAAATCATGCAGTTCTTTGTATTTTCTGTCTGGCTTATTTCACTTAGCATGATGATCTCCAGGTCCATCCATTTTGTCGCAAATGGCAATATTTCATCTTTTCTTACAGCTGAGTAATATTCCATTGTGGATATATACCACATCTTCTTTATCCAGTCATCTGTCACAGGGCACTTTGGTTGTTTCCACGTTTGGGCCACTGTGAACAGCACTGCAATGAACATTGTGGTACATAAGTCTTTGCGGACAAAGGTTTTAAAGTTCTTTGGGTAGATCCCGAGAAGGGGGATTGCTGAGTCAAATGGTAGCTCCATTCCCAATTTTCTGAGGAACCTCCACACTGCTTTCCACAGTGGTTGTACCAGTTTGCACTCCCACCAGCAGTGTACCAGAGTTCCTTTTTGTCCACATCCTCTCCAGCACTTGTTATTCCTTGTCTTGTTGATAATAGCCATTCTCACAGGTGTGAGGTGGTATCTCTGATTTGCATTTCCCTGATAGCTAATGAGGATGAGCATTTTTTCATATGTCTTCTGGCCATTTGTATTTCTTCGTGGGATAAGTGTCTGTTTAGTTCTTCTGCCCACTTTTTAATTGGGTTGTTTGTTTTTTTGTTGTTAAGTCTTATTAGCACTTTATATATTTTAGATATTAGACCCTTATCTGATGAATTATTGGCAAATATTGTCTCCCATTCAATTGGCTGTCTCTTTGCCTTGTTGTTGGTGTCTTTTGCTGTGCAGAAGCTTTTTATTTTGATATAGTCCCATTTATTTAATTTTGCTTTTACTTCCCTTGCCTTTGAGGGCAGGTTCATGAAATCTTCCTTGAGTCCTAGGTCTATGAGCTTAGTACCTATGTCTTCTTCTATACAGTATTGTTGCAGGTCTCATATGAAGGTCTTTAATCCATTTTGAGTTAATTTTTGTATATGGAGAGAGTTCATAGCTCAGGTTCATTATTTGCATATGTTTTTCCAGTTTTCCCAGCACCACTTACTAAAGAGGCTGTCTTTTCCCCATTGTATGTTTTTTGCTCCTCTATCGAAAATTATTTGTCCATGTATTTGTGGGTTTATTTCTGGGTTTTCAGTTCTATTCCATTGGTCTCTATTTCTGTTCTTCTGCCAGTACTAAGCTGTTTTGACTATGGATGCTTTGTAATATAAATGGAAGTCAGGAAGTGTAATGCCACCAGCCTTATTCTTTTTATGTAGTATTGTTTTGGGAATTCGAGGTCTTTTATGGTTCCATGTAAATCTAATAATTCTTTTATCTATTTCACGAAAGTATGATAGTGGGATTTTGATGGGTATTGCATTAAATCTGTAGATTGCTTTGGGCAGAATAGCCATTTTAACAATATTAAGTCTTCCTATCCATGAACAGGGGATATTTTTCCACCTCTTAAAGTCTGTTTCAATTTCTTTCAAAAGTGTCTTATAGTTCTATGTGTATAAATCTGTCACGTTCTTTGTTAAGTTAATTCCCAGGTATTTCATTTTTTTGTTGTGATAGCACAAGGAATTGACTCCCTCATTTTTTTTTATGTGGATTTGTTGTTTGTATAAAGGAATGCTGTTGATTTTTGTACATTGATTTTGTATCCTGCAACTTTACTATATTCAATAATTGTTTCTAAGAGTTTCCTGGTGGAGTCTTTGAAATTTTTTATATAAAGTATCATGTCATCCGCAAATAGTGACAATTTGACCTTATCTTTCCCAATTTGGATACCTTTGATTCCTTTTTCTTTACTGATTGCCGTGGCTAGAACTTCCAGTACTATATTAAATAACAGTTGTGACAGGGTGCATCCCTGTCTTGTTCCTGATTTGAGGGGAACAAGTTTCAGCTTTTTCCCATTCAGTATGATGTTAGCCGAAGGTCTCTTATATGTGGTCTTTATTATGTTGAGATACTTTCCTTCTATACCTATTTTATTTAGTGTTTTGATCATAAATGGATGTTGTTCCTTGTCGAAAGCTATTTCTGCTTCAATTGAAATGACTATATGGTCTTTATCTTTGATTTTGATTATGTGGAGTATTACATTGATTGATTTTCGTATGTTGAACCATCCTTGTGCTCCCGGGATGAATCCTACTTGATCATGATGTATGATCTTTTTGATGCATTATTGTATTCTGTTTGCCTATATTTTATTCAGGATTTTTGCATCTGTGTTCGTCAGAGATATTGGTCTATAGTTTTCTTTTTTTGTGTTGTCTTTGCCAGGCTTTGGTATTAGAGTAATGTTGGCCTCATAGAATGAGTTAGGAAGTATTGCTTCCTCTTCAATTTTTTGGAAGAGTCTGAGGAGGATAGGCGTTAATTCTTCTTTGAATGCTTGGTAGAACTCGT
>PVJL010015196.1:0-25206 GCA_004026885.1 Lyroderma lyra | reverse complement strand
CAACGCGGACGCCACGTAAACAACGCAGACGGACGCCACGTAAACAATGCAGACGGACGCCACGTAAACAACGCGGACGCCACGTAAACAACGCAGACGGACACCACGTAAACAACGCAGACGGACACCATGTAAACAACGCAGACGGACACCACGTAAACAACGCAGACGCCACGTAAACAACGCGGACGCCACGTAAACAATGCAGACACCACGTAAACAACGCAGACGGACACCACGTAAACAACGTGGATGCCACGTAAACAACACAGACACCACGTAAACAATGCGGACGCCACGTAAACAACGCAGACGGACGCCACGTAAACAACACAGACGCCACGTAAACAACACAGACGGACGCCACGTAAACAACGCAGACGGACGCCACATAAACAACGCAGACGCCCGCTCGATGAGATCAGAATCTCAATATCCAAGCGGCTGGTCTTGCGGAAATGAATCATTTGGACAATTACGTGTCTCACCCTTCATTGCCACGTTTCCTGCGAGGCTGGTCATACTCGTAGCGTAAGAAATAGTGAGCAGACCACAAGTTCGGGCATCTATGGGCACAGCTTTTAATTGGCATAATTTTGTAATTAGGATGATTTTTTCCCCATCAGAGCAGGACGCAGAATGGAGTGCTGGTGACTGTGTCACAGACCAGACAAAGGCCCTGGGTGGCTGCAGGTGGGTGTCCCTGCCCGGTGCTAGAAGGGCTGCGAGTGCCACGAACCTGCCCGTGCCCACCGGTCCTCGCGGGGTGACACTGAACTTCACCGAAGGCTAGAAAGTAGTGGGCTGTGAGAAGATACTTTCCTGAAGGCGACTTTCTTCTAAAATACTTACATTTCCTGTGAGAGTGAATCCGGTTTGGTTGGCGCTCACCTATGACCCTTCGATGCGTGTGTTGGGCGTTTTATGTTTGTATTAGAGCTTTTATTAAGGGAAAAAAACAAAACAGGGAAAGAGAGCTTCTTGAAAGTGATCACCGCCAGCAACTGACTCAGCTCTTAACATCTGAAACCATATACAGAGCGACAGCTGCATTTGGGTAAATACATCAAATATACAGAAATGTGTAAAACTTAATCGTGTCGTTTATGGAGTGGCTGTTAAGCTGCAAACTGCATTGGAAAACATGTTCTTAAAAAATCTGGGCGTCACCCCCACAATGCGACCACACAGCTCTGTTCCCCTTAACTGGAAATGAGTTGGACCTGGCCCGTGACCAGGGCTTGACTGTCACTGACCCAGGGCTCACGCAGCCTTGGAAACGCCTGTCCCAGGTCACCTGGGGTGTCCTGGAGCCGAGCTCCGGAGTGGACCCCACGAATTCAGGAGTAAACTGCCCCTATCGCCCCAAGATAAACGCAAGGGGCCCGCAGAGAACGGAGAACTGAGCAGAGGGACCCGCGGTCTGGATGGAGGGGACAGCTCACCCAGCACGGCACCCACGTTCCGGGGTCACCTGCCCCTCCTGCTAGAATCCTGCCCCAACCGGCCGAGGAGCGGACCGCTCGCCGGGGCACCTCTGAGTGGTTTCGGGTTCTCGGGTTCATCGGAACCGGCCTTCCGGGCTACGAAAGCCCGCGTGTTGGTCCCCACCACCACAGCCGCGCTCGGGGCCACAGCGCTCCCTCGGGGAGGGCGGGGCGTGGGGAGGGGAGGCGGCGGCCGCGTTGCCTCCGGCCCCGTGTCCTGTCCCAGCCGGACGCGCTCGTTGCACTGCACGTCTGACCCCGTCCGCGGTTTCTGGAAGCGTGGAGGAGGACGGAGAACCGTCCTGTAGCCGGGAGCAGACGCTTTGGGGCTTGCACACCAGAGTCCCGAGAGGCCCAGGCCCAGACCGACTCCTCAGCTGGGCGTCAGTGCGAGGCTTCCCGGCCTCCCCGGCCTCGCACGGCCGCCCGCTTTGTACCTGCTGGGCTGGAGGGGCAGCTCGCGTCCCCGGGGCCTGCTGCGCGCGGGCCGGTTCACAGGCTTCCAAGCAGGAAGTCACCTCCCCCGCACACCCCCGACCCCCGCCAGCTCCGCGCGGGGCGCCGCCCAGGCCCACGGGTAGCTGATGAGGGGATGGAGACCAGTGACGTCCCCAGCCGCGCCCCGAGCCCGAGGTGTGGCCCCGGCCCCCTTCTGTGTTGCTTGTCACCTGACGCTCGGAGGTCAGTCCCCGCAGCACCACGTGCGCCTTAGGACGTCTGCGTGTCCCCTGGAGCCGGTGCGTGACTGGGGGCCAAGGACAGTCACGTGACGTGCCCTGACGTCCCACGTGGTTAGAGGAGTGAGTGGCTCAAACGAGATGTGCGGATTCAGTTCTCGGGGGTCACAAATGTGCTCCCCCAAACTCCCGTCTGCACCAGCGGTGCTTTGCCCCAGGTGGGGGGGGCAGGGGTCACCCTGCAGGGCTGTGTGAGTGGCTGGTGGCCATGGCCCAGGCAGCGCTCTGGGGACCTTTGTGTGTCAGGCTCCAGCCCGGAACCTCGGACTCCCCCTGGACTGTCCATTTACCTGGAGCGGCTGCTGCCACCACGCTGCAGCAGACAAGGGCCCACACTGGGTCGGGGACAGCGGGGGACCGTGGGGGACAACACGAACCCCCGACGGGAGCAGGCAGCGTCGGCCTCGGCCGGGGGTCCTGGCGGTGCCCCTCGCGAGTGCGTTGTGCTTGTCAGCTCCGTGCGGCCGGCTCCCTGACATTTGTGGTTCCGCGGGATTGATTTCTGTGCTGCGCTATGAAAAGGTCACCGGGATCAATGCAGTGTAATTGGCACTAAATTAGGATCATATCAGGTTATTCTGCTGTTTAATGATGAAATATTAAAAGCGCGGGTGGCGTGCAAGCCCACCCTGTAAACCTGCTGTAAGGGCGCCTGCAGGGAAAGGGACACAAAGACGACGGCAGGGCTGAGCCCTGTGTGACCGCCGCCGTGGGGAACACGCAGCCCCCCGTTACTCTGAAACGGGGTGAGCAGGGAAAAGCCACCGAACATCTCACTGCGAAATGCAGGCACGTTGCTGGGAGCTTTGCCGCCGTTATTACATCGTCTAGATTCTCATCGTTTCATCGCATTCCCAACCCGGGGGCCGCGACCCCTTTGGGGGTCCAACGGCCCTTTCACAGGGGTCCCCCAAAATGCACATCAGATGTTTACATGACGATTCATAATAGCAGCAGCATGACAGCTACGAAGTAGCAACGAGAGTAACGTTATGGGGGTCCTGGATGGGTGGAGTGATTCAGGTCAGGGTGTCGTCGGATGGGCCAGGGGGTGCTCGTCAGCAGCAACGGCAGGACCGGAGGCCGCAACCTCGGCCCCGAAGGCCACCAGCCCTTTCCAAGGAGCCGTCCCAGCCGGGTGGCGGACTCCGGTCTGTGCGGGGCTTCGAGGTGACAGAGCGCCGTGTAGGGCAGGGGTGGTCGGCCTCGTGGCTTCCCTGGGCCTCACACAAAATGCACTAACACAGAGGCAGCTGGTGAGCTGAAAGACGGTCACCCAACATCGCTCCTCGTGTCGGGGAGTTCGTGCTGGGCCGCAGGTGGACGTGCGTGCTCCAAGAGTCACAGCGTCACGGGGACGGCGTGAACTGCTTTTCTCCAGAAAAGAAAGTGACAGAAAGGATTTGGGGTCAGACAGGGGCTTTTGGTTGCGTGAACGCAGTGATGTCCGTTTGGGGTCCCCCAGAGAGAGATGCGCATGTGGCCTTACTAGGAAACAGGGTCTCTCTGCTGCCACCAAGTTCAGACGAGCTCCCACGGGGTAGGGTGAGCCCTGACTCCCCGACTCAGGGGACAAAGGAGTGGGGGGAGGCGGCAAGAGGATGAGGACGGAGATGGGAGTGCCGCGTCCACCAGCCCAGAGGCTGAGGGGGCAGGGGCCGCCCCTGGGCCATCTGAGGCCACATGAGGGGGAAAGGGGGCCCCCTGGGCCGTCCGGGGGTGCGTGGCCCTGCGTCACCTGCAGAGCTCTGAGAGAGTGAGTCCCCGCTGTTCAGAGCCCTAGCGTGTGGCACCTTTACTGCGGCCCCAGAAATCTAGCACAAGGTCACACTTCCTTCTTAGCTGAAAGGGTCGTCACATCGGCCCCAAAGCGAATGACCTGAGAGCCAGCCGATGGTTTCACTGGTGTTTTTCCTGGTGGCAACTGACCTTGAGAGGGGTTTTCCGGGAAGTGCCCCTCTAATGTGCTGGCCCGAGGACACCGGAGCCCCTAGTGGTGACACTAAGGCATCGGGTAAAAGGGACCCACGGGGGACAGGGGCTCTGGAACCCCCAGGAAGTTCTGGTTAATCCTGGCTCAGAGCAGGCGGGTGTGGTCAGCGCTGAGGTAAGAAAGGTACGTGGTGCAGACCCCCCGCACCGTGTCCATCGGGCTGTAAAAGCAGCCACGGAAGCTACAAAACTAGGACAGATGCGGTCCCTGAACACCGAGGAAGGTCCTCTGATTTCGGGTTGGGGACAAGGTGGCCGTGGGAGGGGGCGATGGAGGGGACGATGGTCCAAGCACAGGGAAAGGAGTGTGTGTGTGATGGTTACTTTACGAGTCACCTTGGCCTTGGTGCCCGGAGGTCGGTCAGACGCCACACTGATGTCACCGTGAGGATGCTAGGTCTGTCCTTCCGGTTCTGTCACCCTGGGATGTGCTGCCTGATGCAGCGTGCGGAGACGGGCAGGTTCCCCAGCCGGGCAGGAGCGGACGCAGCGCGGACGGGGGCTCAGGGCCAACCGCGTTGGACGGCAGCTCGGTTCTCCAGAGGGCGGCTGGCGGCACAGTCCCCGCCACGAGGCCCACGCGACGTGTCATGAGAGGCGCCCGGGACAAGGCGGCGGGCGGCACAGGGCAGGGAAAGGCAGGGCTGCGTGTCCATCGATGTAAGGAGCCTTCCAGCTTCAAAGGACATAAATCCACTGAGAAGCCAAGAAAAATGGCACCTGCTCTGGGGAAAGCTGGGGCACCCAGGTGGGGCGTGGGGGGCTGGGCCAGTGGGCGGGCCACGAGGGCTGTGGACACAGGGGCCTCAGCCCCACCCCCGCAGCAACGGGGCCCTTGTCCAGGTCTTGCAGGACGTCTGAGAACTCCCCGTGGGGAGGCCCTGCACGTGGCCTGCGGCTCCCCCCTGAAGGTGGGCTTCAGCTCAGCGCCTCGTGTTAGGGAGTGCTTGCTGCTCTGCGAATGGTCCAAACACCTCCAGCCCGGCATCCCGGGGTCTCAGCACGTAGGAGCGAGCACCCCCGTCCTCAGAACCCAGCATTACAAGGAGATGTTGGGACATTTTACACCGGACAGTGCATTTCCTCTCAAACTGTTGGTGTTTGCCCGGAGAATTCTGTATCTGTGGCTTTTCCCCCCGAGATCTTCAAAGTTAAAGCCGAGCTGTCAAGGGACTCTGCCCGCCCCCCGAGGCCGGTGCAGGTCACGGTGGCTGCACAAAACGTGTCCCACGAACTCGCTCCCCGCCGAAGCCCACCCGCAGGGGCGGTTCTGCCCGCCTGGTTGGTAGCCTGTGCAGTTCTCGGGGTTTCTGACTTTTTAACACACAAAGTATTTTCGAAAATTACACGAGCGCCCTCATCCCGAGTGACCCTGCAGAAACCAGTCATTCCAGCGACGGTCTGAGGTGGGGAATAAGGCGTTTGCGGAAAACACCGCGCTCTTGAGTGCGTTTACTCCGTGAGGAAGACAGGGTTGCACGAGGCCCTAGCTGGCGGGCCCGCTGCCGTAGCTCCGCGGCCTGTGCCCGCACACCGCAGCCACACCCAGTGGCGCCGCGGGAAGGCCATGCGGACTGCCCCCTGGCACACACGCAGGCCCGCGGCCCAGCAGGCAGGGCACAGCCGGGGCTGGACGTCGCCCGTCCGGACAGGTCGTCGCCGGCACTGAAAGCGCCTGTGGAAGCGAGACGCCGGCTCCGGTGCCGCGGCCTCCGGCTTGGATAAGCAGAAAGACGGCGGCGGCGGCGGGACAGGCCGCAGCAGATGGGGCGCCGCCCCCCCATTCCTGGAACCCTAAGGTTACCATGAAAAGTGCACTGTAAAAATCAAAGTAGATCGCCCAAATTGTCTGCGAATTAAATAGTTTAAAGTAACAAAACAAATAAAGCAAACTCAGGCCTGGTAGGCTCCCTTCCAGGCCACGCGGAAGGCTTTCCCTCAGAGGCGAACCGGGCCCGTGTGGACGCAGACTGGCCCCGTGTGGACGCAGACTGGGGTCGTGTGGACGTGGACCGGGCCCGTGCAGATGCAGACCGGGCCCGTGTGGACGCGGACTGGCCCCGTGTGGACGCAGACTGGAGTTGTGTGGACGCGGACCGGCCTGTGTGGACGCGGACTGGGGTCGTGTGGACGTGGACCGGGCCCGTGTGGATGTGGACGGGGGTCGTGTGGATGCGGACTGGACTTGTGTGGACGCGGACCGGCCTGTGTGGATGCGGACTGGGGTCGTGTGGACATGGACCGGGCTCGCGTGGACATGGACCGGGCCCGTGCAGATGCAGACCGGGCCTGTGTGGACGTGGACTGGCCCCGTGTGGACGCGGACTGGAGTTGTGTGGACGCAGACCGGCCTGTGTGGATGCGGACTGGGGTCGTGTGGACACGGACCGGGCTCATGCAGATGTGGACCAGGCTCACGTGGACGCGGACTGGGGGTCGTGCAGACGCAAACCGGGCCCGTGTGGACACGGACCGGGCTCGCGAGGACGCAGACCGGGCCCGTGCAGATGCAGACCGAGCCTGTGTGGACGCGGACTGGGGTCGTGTGGACACGGACCGGCCCTGTGCGGACGTGGCCCCGGGCGGACGTGGACCGGCTCATTCAGAGCCTTCCGCCCGTGAGCCTTTCCGTTGTCTTCCTCAGCCGGGAACTGCAACCTGAGTGTAGACAGATACCTTGTCAGGGCTCACGTCAGTGCAGCCGACGGTGACCTGCAAAGTTCGCCTACAGTCGAGCCACATAATAAATAATACATTTCCCTTTTGCAAAACCAGTTTTAGCCCCCAGGTCACCCAGCTAAAAGGACAGAGCAGAAAGTCCAACTCTTTCTTAAATGACAATCCACGACGTGAACTCTGCGCGCGCGTGCGCAGTCCTCTGCATGGGTCTCAGCAGAGGCAGAGCTTCGCGTAACCAACCAGCAACATCGACACGGAGCAGTTCTTCCCCCTCAAACCGTGTGCCCTTGCCGCCCCTCCGCGCCACCCCTCCCGGCCCCCAGTACGTCCCCAGTCCCTCCAAGCCTGCCTTCCCAGAAGGCTGTAAAATGCAAGCACCCAGGACATCACCTCTGGGTTCTCGGGGTCAGCACGGCGCTTTTGAGGCTCATCCGTCAGGGTCTGCGCAGGGTCCCAAACTCTCCACCCACCACACACTCTGCAGGGCTCTGACACACACCAGGTCTCCGTTACCTGGTTTGGTTAAATAGCGCCGGTTCCCCCACCGCATGGCTCAAACCTCAGTCCCCGAAGCACGGTCACCATGCGTGTGTCCGTAGAGTGCAGGCCAGGGGTGGGCCCAGGCGCAGCTCAGCCCCTCACGGGCATGGACGTCCTGACCTGTGATGCCCACGTCACTTCTCAAACCCACTGGGGATTGGCCTGCACGCCGCCATCCAGCACAGGATGCGTCCAGGTGTGAGGCCTGCCCGTCCCCTAGTGCTAAACCCACGTGACACTGCATAAAGCGGTCATTGGAAGAGATAAATGGCCAGAAGAGCTAAGCACAACCAAAGAAACAAAGTGGTGACAGCGGTGAAACTCAGAGGTGAGTGGCATCCAGGAAACAAAGGCTGCCCACTGCAGTGTCACTGCACTGGCGTCAGAGGGGCCGCAGATGTGCCACCAGAGGGGCTCAGGGACACAGGGTCACAGGTGAAGGTGGTGCACAGGACACCGCACCAACTCCCACTGCGGGACCCTCCGAGCTGTGTCACCGCACTGCAAGACTGCCACGTGGACGTGGGTCCAGATGAGTTTGTTTGTTTTTTGCAAAGCAGCCAAACACTTACATTCTGTTTCTAGGCAACTGCAAAACGTGCGCCGGTTTTGCTGCTGTTTTCGTTCTCTGAGCAGGTAACAGCAGGGGGAGCGTTTTCAGGTGGCGGCGCCGGTTCCCCCACCGCGTGGCTCAAACCTCAGTCCCCGAAGCACGGGGTCACTGAACAGCTCCTTTCCCAGCGGTCACCGAGGCCGCCGGCAGGGCGTCCACGCATGCTGTCCCTCTGTGGCCCTCTGCTCTTGGGGTGGCAGGACCGGCCAGGCTGGGTGCTGTCAGAGGCGACTGTCGTCTGAGGGGAGCTGCTGCTCCCAGGAGGCGCACCGCGTCCTAACACGGGGAGCGGCTTCCGTGCGCATGTCTGCGTCTGTGCACTCGCTTGGCTGAAGTGTCTGCGCAAACCTTCAGCCCAGTTTTTAGTTGCCTTCTTCTTACGCTGAGCGTTCTTTAGACATTCTAGATCGTCTGGGTGTGAGTTCTTCATCAGCTTGATTGCTATCAGGAACCCCAAACGCAGGAGGCTGTACCCCACTGACGAGCTGACTAGTCAGCCGGCCAGTGTGAGGGACGCCGGACCCCTCCGAGGTCAGACGAAGGACCACTTCTCACGGCTCGGCAGGTGCATGCGCTTCGTGCTCGTGCCCGGCCCCTGGGCCCCGATGGCACAGGCGTGGCTGGGAGGGTTTGGGGTGTGCTGTATCCAAGGGTCGGGGCCTTAGGAAACCAAAGTTGTTGTAATATGCATTCCAGGACCCTGCCCTTCGCCCCAGAGAGAGGCATCGGGCTACTGTCTGCTGTAACGGGATGCAAGGGACTTGAACTAGCCAATGTCCCACCCTCGTCTCTTCCTGGTTTTCCGCAGTGCCGAAAACTGCTGCCACAAATACCACAGATTCCTCCATCTGACGTTGAGGAAATACGAACTGAACCCCACACCCGTGTTAGGCACCGTCCCAGCCGCTATCGGAAACGAAATACTGAAACAAGGAGGTCCTGCCATTTGGGTGTAAGGACATCACCCTGTAATACAGCTTGTGTTGCGATAAATTCTGGACTGTTCTGTATTCAGAAAGAGTGAGGGTCTGGCCACGTGCACGCCAAGATTTCGTGCAGACAGCAACGAATGAGACACCCAAGAAACTGCCGGCGTTTCTAAAGAGAAGCCAAGTCTCTAACGGCGAAGTATGCGAACTGCACGTTAATGGGGAATTCACAGAAGAAATGTGAATAAAATATGAAAAGGTGCTCGATGTCACTAGTCAGCACGTGAGGACAAATAAAAATGACCTTGAAATGTCATGTGTTCTGGGTCATCCTGAAACAAAAGACAAGAGAAGAGCAGGCTGGGCACCCCTCCCACGTGGGTCACGACGCTGATGGGCAGCTGCTGACCGATGTGGCAGACCGTACCCAAACGGACAAATTTAACATCAGCTTGCCCTTCGAGGGTCAAGTTCGATTCCGATATATTCCAGGGGAAGAATGAGGTGAGTCAAAAATGATATAAGCACAATAATGTTCATTACAATGTTATTTATACGAGAGGAAATTGGAATCGACCTCAGTGTTCATCAAAGGGCATCTGTTAAATAAATTAGAGCCCATCTATACGATGCAGCTATTAAAAAGAATGATGTAAATCCATATGCGCTGACGGGGAGAAACGTCCACGAGCGCACAAAGCCGGTGCCCGCGGGCCCGCCGCGCGCCCGCCCGCACTCCCGTGGAAGCCCCAGGGCCCAGCCCCGCCTTTCCGGGCTGAGTCGCGGGGCCCCTGACGAGTAGGGGTCCGCCATCATCACTTCTCCTGAAATTGCGGCCGAAGGCCGGGCCTTCTGAGGCCAGCTGACCCTAGGCCCTAGTTCGGGTAATACGCCTTGCTTTCTTCTCTTTAGAAACATCTACTAGTTCCTTTCTGCTTCCAAACATCCTGAAAGCCATAGTGCCTTGAGCGTGACCGACCTGAAGTCAGCGCGCTGCCGGGAAAGCAACCCAGCGGGCCGCAGAGCCACGTTGGCGCGTTAATGGTGATCGCCACGCTCACCCTGACTGTTCCTGGGGCAACGTGGAACTGCACCATTCAAGGATGCGATCTGAATGACGTAAATGTCTTCCCTGGGACGCACATCTTCCCCGTGCAGCCGTGACAGCAGGGCTGACGCGGGAGCCGGTGTCGCGCTGGGCCCGTGCGGGGACAGGCGGCCGCGATGCATATTTATGGGTCGGCTTGTGCAAACACAGAAGCCGCGGGCCTCCTCATGCAGCAAATCTTATTTCCGATACAAATTTGAAAGTCTGTGAAGCGTGGTAATATTAACTCTGGGATCTGTGACCTCCCATAAAGCAAAAGGGGGCTGAGTGGTGGGTTAAAAGGACTCGAGTGATGCCTTCGGACACCAACGCCCCCGTAATGACCGGGGAAGATTTATACGCTCTCTCCAGGTATAATTAGACACCCACAAACCATCTGACCCTGCTGGGGTGAAGAGCCCTTCTGCTTTGTGTCTGTGCGGACCGATCGATACTCACAGGCTTTACCGCCGCGGAGCGAAGGGGAGGAAATGAAGACGGGGTGACCCCGCCCCCCGTGCAGTCTGGACAGAGGACAGCAGCGCCAGCCTCTGACAGGAAGATCTATCTCCAGCTGCTCCGAAGGCTCGTGTCAATTCGGAAACGTACCCCATCATTGATTTTCAGTTTTGTTCCAAAGGACGGCTGATGACGAATACGAGTCCGCACCGGGGCCGCTCCTCTCTGGCTCACGGGCAGGCCCCCTGCGTGTCCCCGTGGCGTCGGGCCGGGGGCTAAATCGCAGACCCTCCCGCGCGGCCGCTGCCCGGCGGGCAGTCCCATCGGGTGGTCAGCAGTCAGCCGCACGCGCAGAGGGGGCCGGCCGGCGTCCCCGGGTGTCTGTGCACAGACCCACGTGCGGCCCGTGTGCGGCGAATGTGCTGGATTGTCCCTTTCTCCCACACGTTTTAGGGCCGGTTCACTGACGTTCTGCAAAGGCGTATTCCCGACACCACTGTGCTGGCTTCCAGGCTGGCAGGCTTCCCCGTGCAGGCGTGTCACCACATGTCCACTGACCTCATCGTAAGCAGGCACAGCGGGGTCAGCAGCGACCCCCGGCTGCCCCCGATGTGCCCCAGTGTCTGCTCCCCCGTGGTTTGCGTCCCCGGCCCCCGTCTCCTGTGACCCTTCTGGGCGCCCTGGGCTCACGGCCCTGCGCAGAAATGGTGTCTTGACCCACCTGTCCCCTCCCTGGGCTCCAAGTCCCCCTGGAGAAGGTGCATGTCCGTCCCGGGGACGGGCCTGGGTGCCCAGGAGGGCGAGCCCGTGTCCCTCTTCGCTGGAAGCACCGCCTCTGCTCTCCGCCCTGCTCGTTCCGAGGCGTTCGGGTTGAGGGACGCACCTGGGTCGTTACCCACCCGCATGTGCACGCCTGCTCCTGAGAAACGGCTGCAGGGCCCCGTGAGCGCTGGGCACGTGCCCTCGGGCTGCTCGACAAACACCTGCAGACACTGAGCTCTCGCAGTCCTGGAGGCTGAAGGCCAAGGTCAAGGTGCCGACGGCGTTGGGGGTGGGCCCACCTCCTGCTTCACAAGTGGCCGTCCCCTCACTGTGTCCTCACGGGGCGGAAACGGATCAGCTCTAGGGGGACCTTGAAAATGGCAGGAGTCCCGTCCATGACGGCTGCACCCTCGTCACCTGATCGCCCCGGGCCACCTCCTAACGCCGTTACCTGGGGGTCTGCAGTCCACCACACGGACTTTGACGGGGCCACAAGCCCCCAGCCCATAGCAAGGGGGATTGTGTGTTTGGGGTAACTGTGTGTCGGCCTTTCTGCCACAAGGACGAGACGACGATGACACCTTATTAGTAAGATGAGCCACTGCAAGCAAGAGGCTGCTTCCCCCTAGTGCGCCCATTGCCCCTGTTAATAAGTGTCTGAGTCGATGAACCAATCCCCCAGGGCACTGTCGTCCCTTAGAAAGAGGTGCCCCCTAGAACACCCCCAAGTCCACTCGAGAGAAGAGTGGTTATGCATCCGTGCCCTACGACAGGCCCTGCTGCTCACAGAACTTTACTAACGCACAAATCACTGGAGGTTCTAGAAGCACAGAGCCTATTTGCACGGCTATGAAAACTCGCGTTGGTCAGGACCGCGTCGTTTGATCGTAAGGCTGCCGGCGTCCCAACGTCCGGACCTCTGAGAAGTGGAGACGTGTGCCCGGATCGCAGGGTCTACCTGAAGCCAGGAGCGCGGCACGGGGCCGCTGCGGAAGCCCGAGCCCCTCTCCCCGAGTCCGATGTCTGCGTTCTCCTAACGCGGTGACTGCAAAGACGTCCTCTGAGGTGAATCGGAGCCGAACTGACCCCATTTCGGTGTTCCTATAAGTACTCCCAACTCCTGGGGGCCCCAGGCTGCTCCCCTCTGCACCGGAGAGGCCCCTCAGCACCTGCGAGGCGGAGCGCTCCCTCCCATCCGCGTGCAGCCCGGTGGGTGCTGTCCGACGCCCGTGTGTGCCCTCACCCGTGAGCGAGGGCGGTCCCGCCGGGCCTGGCGGTGCCCTTGAACGACGGAGCGAATGTTTCTCCATTCTTCCTCCTGCAAATAAGGATTTTCCCCCAATCTGTCCTCATCGCGCCTCTTTAAACCTCAGAATCTCTGATGAGCCCCGTGGTTAGGAGCTCTGTTTGCATGGGGGTCACATCCTCTCAGCTAATTGCTCTCCGGCGATTCACAGCGTGGTTCTTTCTTTGGCTTTTGTCTTCCACGTGTTATTCCAGGATCCAGAGCCGCTCCCGTGGCGGGGAGGAGTCACCGGGGGCCACTCCGGACAGACCGAGGACAAGAAACCGCTCACGGGGAGGAGTCCGTCTTAGAAACGGCAGTGAGACGCTCTACCTGGGGACGAGACCCCTGTCCCTCGTGGCCTGAGGACCCCACAGAAGGGCAGGTTTCCGTTTTTCCTGACTTTGTCCCCAAGCCACGGAAGTGGCCCATTAGCAAGTGCTCGCTAAGTGCTTGGCCATGAGGTCCAGGAGGTCAGTTGATCTCTCATCCTGGCCTCCGACGTCCCCCTGAGCAGGGTGCCCCCCAGACAGGCACGGGCACGCTGCCGACCCAGCTCTGGGGGGCTGGAGCTGTAATGGGGCGGGGCCTTCCAGGGGCGGGGCTGCAATGGGGTGGGACCTGTCAGGGGCGGAGCTGCAATGGGGTGGGGCCTGCCAGGGGCAGGGCTGCAATGGGGTGGGGCCTGCCAGGGCTGGGGCGGGGCCTGCCAGGGCCGGGGTGGAGCAGCAACGGGTTGGGGCCCAGGAGCAGGAAACCAGCCAACCCACCAGCAACCAGGAGGCTGACCGCTGACCGGCCACTGAAGTTGTCCAGTTGTTACACCAAACCAAAGCATTTGAGCAAGCGCGTCCCATCCTTGAGGGCGCCCCCTGAGAGCACATCACCTCTTTGCAGAAATGACATTAACTGTGACCTTAACTGACCTTGGACCAGATCATCTGTGTGTGTGACCGGCAGCGTGCCTGCATCTAAGAAATTGTTTAAAAATAACTTTGATGACAGGAAGTGTCAACCTCATGAGGCTCCTAAATTCAAAAAAACAATTAAGAAGGGGCATGTAGGGGTTCAGTTTTTAAAGACAGGTTCATGATGACAGTTACTGTGTGAGGACAGTGGTCTGTGGCATCCGTGTGTAACGTTCACACCTCGTTAAAACAGTTGTATTAATTTGTAAAAATGAAAGAAGCATCTTCTCAGCTACTTTAAATAAATGATTTTGGGGTGACAATACGGTTCAATGGTGACCATCCTGTTTCTTCGCTCACACTAACAGCCCCATTGTCGTGAGCTCCCACGGGATGACTTCCTGCCCTCGGGGGTTCGGCCCAGGACCACCCCAGGGAGCTCCGGCTTTCCAGCAGGCCAGTGGAGGGTCCAGAACATTCTTTGAGTAGATCTTGACATGACTCCCACCATGGCTCAAACTCTTGCACAAAGAGCATGCGCTTCCTGACACCCCTGATCCTACAGTTGCTGAACAGTCCCTACCGGCCCCGTAGGGACCACGGCGTCAGTAACGCGCATTTTGAAAGTCCATAATTATGTCATTACGTGACAGTCTACGATTAAGGACTATTGGACAAATGTGTAATGGGGGAGTTTTAAGACTCCATCCTAAAGTACTTCAAAAACTGTGACTGCAGTACAGGAGGACAAACAGAAGGAAATCCGTGTTTGAGTATTTGAGATGTTGGGGAATTGCACGGCGTCTGAACACGGGGAAGCGTTTCCCGTGTCCCTGGTGGCCTGTGTCTGCGTCAGGCCCGGCTTCGTGGGGCTCCAACGTGCTTCTGGCGCCACAAAAGCGCCGAGGGGACGGTGGCCCCGGGGTGGTGTCACAGTGGGACACAACCAGACGCCCTGCCTGTCCACTGCCCTGTGTTCCCGGCCTCCAGGTGACCACAGCACTGAGCACAAGGTGGGGGCCCGGGTGGGGAGACGCTGGGTCAGGAAGTCCCAGGTGGGGAGGCCCTGGGTCCCCAGTCCACACTCACCGCAGGCCACGGCCGTGGGATCCGCCCGCGTGGCCAGCTTCGCTGCTGTCTCCGACCTGCCCACGGCCTTCCCAGAGAACCCCGCCGGCCTGGGCTCCCCTGCTTCCTGCTTGGAGGGGACACAGCAGTGTGACTGCGTGCTCCGGCTGACACCCGTGGGCGTGCTGTCCGGGGCACACGCGGCGGGTCCTGCCAGGCCCATGGGGGGTGAGTACAGAGTTCGTGGCTTCCATTAGGCGAACATCTAAGCTCTAAAACCCTCACCTTCCTGGGGCTCCTGCTGGTCTACCTGAGATCGCGCTGGCAGTGACCCACTTTCTTAATGGCACCGAGGAGCCCAGCTATGCAAATAGCTCCCCAGCAGACCCTGAGCACTAATGTCAGACACTCGGTACCCGCAGCGCCCGGGTGGCCCCAGGCCACCCCACAGTGCTGGGCACCACTGGGGATGTCACAGCTTGTCCGCTGGCGGGCAGTGCGTAAAAGCTGGGCATTTAACGCGTGACCGAGGTCAGTAAGTCAGGAAGTCCGAGGTGCGCCTCCTGAAAATGGGGTAACAGCTAATAAAGAGTTTGCAACATACGAAGCAGCAGGTGAGGGCCCAGAAAGCAGCGTTCACCCCCCTCAGGAGCGTGGCGATGGCTGTGTGCACCGCACGCCCCTGGCTTCTTAGCCGGCACATTCCGGAAACGAGAAATCTGCATTTTAACAGGCACCCAGGTCACCCGCTGCAGAAAACCCCGGGTCCGAGCACCGTCGCTTAACCGGAGGGGGTGCTGTGAGGACTCGTTAGAGACAGCGCACAGACGCCCACGAGGGGCTTCCTTCCAGCTGCCGAGGAGCCGGGGGCCTCGCACAGGCTGGTCCCTTCGTTCGTTCGTCTCTCAAACTACGTAGCCAGGAAGTCACCTCTCTCCACATAGTGACGATTCTTGTCAAAATGAAAAAGGACCGTTTCTTGTAGAAAAGGGGCATTTATATGAGCAGTTCATCCAGAATTGCAGGCAGCTGAATGCCCCCCACATCCTGATGAAACGAAAGAAGAGGTTGACACTAGTTACTGATTAAAACCATGTTGTTCCAGTTGTGGGGTACTTAGCCTTTTTATGTCCTTTTCACAGATAGTTTAACTCATTAGATACGATGATCAGGGCACTCGTTATCTCCCCGTGGAGTCACAGGGAAGCTACTTGGTGGCAGAGGTGAGACTAGAAGCCGCAGGGTGGTCGTCACAGATGTGTGTGAGGGTGATGGGGTGCCGTGATGAATGTCACTGGGGAAACAGGTCAGCGATGGAGAGCAGGCCGGGCGTAGTGAGTGCCCAGGTGTCCGACAACCCGCCCGGGCGTCCTGGGGCCAGTCTCGCGGCTCTCAGACCGTGCACGGCACAGCCCCTGCCGACGTGGCGTCAGAATCAAGGGGCGAGCTGCGGGTGGTGGAGACCCCGGGGAGGCGTCGCGGCCTGACGTCCCCGAGCTCAGTGGTCCTGGGCCGTGCGCGTGCGCATGCCGTAGGGAAAGGACAGTTTCCAAACGATTGTGTGCTGTCAAGCAACACAGCGGGAGCCGGATTCGTTTGTAAGTCATCACGTGCCTCCTCACCCTCCTCACGTTACAGGCGTCACCTTCAGGGGTGACAGCCTTTCCGTCCTGGCCGCCGGACAAATGGGACCCCGTGGCTCCTACTCTGGGCGTTGTCACTGCCCCTGTCCGTCAGCCCCGTCACTGTCTCAGGCTCTGCACCTGGTTCTCCTCCTCGTGGAGTTTAGAGCTCAGATTGGGGACACCGCTGTCCCGACCCGTCCCACTCAGCTGGGGCGCTGACATCCCGACGGGTGCCCCGTTCACGGAGCCCGGGACCAGCGTCATCTCTGTCCTGCTGAGACCACGCCGGGCACTGTTCTGAGGCTCAGTCTGCTTCGTGCTGCTTGTCCCCCTTCGTCCCTTTTTGGTCCCGATGGCTGAGTCATCTGTCGTGTTGAACTGAGCGAACACCGTGGTCTCGTAGCCGGAGGCGTTCCTGATTCTCTCCCGAGGTCCCGTGAAAAGGTGGCTTCACGCTTCACAGCCTGATGTTTTCAAAGTACCCAGGTATCTGAATGGGGAGACGCCATCAAAAACAGCTTCAACAAACAGAACAGGCAGCCGGGTACTAGACAGCGATCGGTCCGGGTACGAGGGCTGTCCGCAAAGGATCCAGCCCTGCCACGTGGGACACAGAGGCCTTTGTGGCTGTTTTCCCCGACGGCCCCGTGCAGTTTGGGTCCTGGGTGCTCTCCTCGTGCATCAGAAGAGTCAGGCAGCGCGCGAAAGTGTGAGGCTCACAGGCTTGTGTGGGGGAGAGAGAGATTCGGGAGAATGAAAACCTGCGAGAAGGGACGATTAAAGCCCAGTCCAGAGGCCGCAAGACCACACGTCGCAGGGGTGAAGCAGCACTTCACTTTGCATACCCACGGCCAAAGCAAGGAGCAAACTGCGAAGGACGAGCCCCGAGGTCTGGATGGCACCCGAGGCCCAGGGCAGGGCCGGGGGGGACCCCGCGTCCCCCCGCCACCCACACACATGTATGGTAGCGGCTGGTCGCTAAGAAATCTCCCAGGTGGGAAGCGCGCTCCCAGCAACAAGGGAACGAGGATTGTTGAAGGGAAGCTACTTCACAGGAAGCCAAGTTCACGCAGGTCAGGGACGCGGCTCTGTCCTTCCGGACTGTTGTCAGAGAAACATCGCGTCCCTCCTCCAAGAAACCCACCCAAATGCACAGCGTGTATTTGCACCATCACTGTACAGACTCCACCCCCGCAGCACACGGGGACCAAATTTCCTCAGGGACACTCAGGGTCTGCTGCAAAAGCCCCAGCAAGCGGGAGGGACAGACCCAGATTTCTGCGTTCGGGTCAGAACGGCCGGAAGGGTCAGAAGGCGCCGGTGACGCGCTTCCCTGAGGCCGGTGGCCGCTCGGTCGCGCATCGTCTGGGGGCAGGAGCCAACCTGCAGCGTCGGGAGCCCCTTGCCCGCGGCCGAGACGTCAGCCTGGGCGGGACCCTCTGCTCCCCCGACTGTCACCCCATCTGGGTCATGCGCGTCGGGAACGCTCGGTGGTCGGATGCTGAGTCAGGTTTGCACCCCTAACTGTGGCTTGACGTGACTTCAGAGGTCACACGGCGCTTCGATAGTGGACGCCGTGGTGGTGACAGACGGCTGTGCAGCACGTGTCCCCTTCCTCCCCAGGGAGCCTTCGTGCACCGAAACACAGCGGGTCCTCGGTCACCGGGCTCGGGGGGCAGGCATGCATCTGCCCTGCGCGTCCTCGGCGTCTCAGGCCCTAAAAACATGCCGGCCTCCGGGCAGACGCCCGGCGACATGGTGGCAGGACGGTCATTTTCGTTTAATCGAACGCTCGCCGTTCCTTGCAGACTTTGTGTCCTTTTAGCCTGCCCCGCCCGCCTGGAGTCCCGCCCAACACCTGGGCTGGGGACTTCGGTGAAAAGGTCGGTGGTGTCTGTGCACGGACCCAGCTCCACAGACAGAGGTAGCCCGTCCCCCGGAGCTCGCCCGGCTTCACCCCTGCAGTGGGGGCGGCTTGCTGACCCGGTGCCCGCCGCAGGCACCTCGCCACTCACCTCACCGCCCTAACGACGTGCCGACCTTGGGTTCCCGGGCTTGTGCTCAGGCCCTGCTGCTCCTCCACACAGCCAGCTTGCAAAGGACCAACTGGTTTCGGGGTGTCAAATATCAGAAAGTAAAAGTGTTAAGATCGGAGATCTGGACTCGCCCCGGGAGAAGCGAAGCAAGACGACAGATGACACGACTAAGTGTGAGAAGGGAGCCAGGAAGGCGGAGGCGGACGTGACGGGAGGCAGGGGACAGACCGCACAGCACCAGTGTGTTAGCGCCCCCCAAGTGACCCACGGAGTCGGGGCAACCGCAAGCCGATTCGGGCGTTTGTGGTCCCTCGGAAGCTATGAGATGCACGTGAAGGGGTGTAAGTGCAAAACTCAAAGGATGGGAGGGACCGAGCTCGTGGGAGGGCAGTGAAGGCGGAGGGCCCGCAGGCGCCGGCGTCACCCTGCCTAGAACCACAGTCATTAGCGCAGTGTGGCACTGGCACTGGCACAGTTACTAGGAAGCACGACGCCAGGGAAGCGGCCCGCGCGTTCCCAGAAGCAACCCCGTGCAGACGCTGTCTTCGGCGAACGTCTGCCTTCGGGAAGCCTGTGACACCGCTCACACCCACGTTCCAGTCCTTCCCCTTGGGCGGGGCGGACATTCCTTAATCACCCGTTTCCTACTTTCTCAGAGTTTCAAACTTCGGTGCACTCGGACCCCCTTGGGAGAATAAAGACCAAGCTGTGCTGCGGGACGAGGGACGGACGACGGCTTAGCAAAACACGGAGCAGGCGTGAGTGGTCACTCACAAAAGCAGCCGTCCCGGGTGATACGAGGCACGTCGTCACTCATCGGGGACAATCCATCCGCCGTAAGTTAGGGCTCCACGACCACCAGGAGGGCCGACCTTGCGCAGACCGACAGGACCACGCGTCGGCGAGAACGCAGCACCGCTGGGGTGCGCAGGGGCCGCCGGGGGCAGGTCCAACCCGTGAGCTCCCCAGGACGTGTGTCGTCCCCTGAAGACAAACACATGTAACTCCGCGGCCCTGAGCTGGGCACGCTTCCACACACATGAACGCTGCGTCCACCAAAACCGCGCACTAGAAGGTTCTCAGCAGGTTCATCACATTCCAACAGAGGGGACGACCCAAATGTCATTAGCCGCGAGACGGGTCAGTAAACGGCGCCGTACACACAGCGGAACGTGCTGGAACCGTGTGAGACTACTGCAGCCACAGGCAGTGCGTGCAGCAAAGGAGCCCAGAAACACAGGCAAGCATGTCGCATCCACGTATACTATGTTCAAGGACCAGCGAGGCAGCTCTGGGGCGCAGGGCCCACGTCTCGGGGGGCGCTAACTGGGAGAAGGTGTGAGGAGCGTGTGGGGCGACGAACCTGCGTGCAGCCCGGACCTGGGCGGTGTTGGGATGAAATGTTCCAGAAGTTTCCTGCTTTCTCACGCATCTTCCCTGCGGGGGAATCGCTGCCTCTGCCCCTGACTCGCTTGTCAGGGGTGCCCACGTGCTGACACGTCTCAGGCACAGGCACAGCTGTCCCCGGGGCAGAAGCAGCACCAGGACTGTAAATGACACAGGTCACCACGAGCGGGCCCTCCGTCCGCGAGGCCCGCGGTGGGTCCAGCACGGGCGGGCCCTCTCTCAGTGGGGTGCACAGACCCCTTCACGTCGCCCGGAGCAATCGGCGCTCTGACCCGGGCGCTCTGGCTGACGCCTTCACTGGGCGTACTGGCCGTCCTTCACCCCAGGTGACCCGGGAGGTCCGTGACACTGCAGCTGGGTGACGCGTTAGGTCCCGAGTGTGGTAACATTCCGAACTCTCCTGGGTTCTTGACGCCTGGCGGCTTCTGGCCGCATCGGCGTGTGCACTCAGCACGCGGGTCCCTCGCGGCACGCCAATCACACAAGGAACGGCAACTTTTATCATGCGAAGGAAGACGCCGAGAGCCCTGCCGTACTTTATTTATCAAACACGTAAATAAGGTCCCCGACTCATTACGTGGTGGCTCCCATCTACCATTTTGGTCTGGAAATGGGTGGGCACTGTTCTCTCCAGAAAACAGAGTAAAATTACAGGTACGTGGGTATAGACAACGTGTGAAATGCAGATTAATCATTAACATATTAATGTTTGCATCTAGTGATGCGCCGCCAGCATCTTTACAAAGTTCTGGAGTGTGTGCCACCTCTTCTCCTTTCGGGAGATGAACACTCTAGAACAAGCGTAACACCAGCGGGGAAATGTGCAGCCCGGTACGGAAACAGCCAAGTAAGAAATTGTATTATTGTCTCTCAGTGTTCACAGTGTTATTCAGGGAATGAAAATCACAGTTACATTTTCCTTTATTAAACTAATAATTTGAGAAGCTAAGCAGAAGGGAAGAAAGGGCTGCGGAGTTCTCACGGGAATAATAGCACCTCCTTCTTCGACCAGATGAAGGCGGCTTGCAGTGAGAAGAAACGGGGTTGTCCACCGGGGACACCGCGTTAGAATTCCGATTTCATCATGTGAAAGCTCGGGTGAAAGCGAAGGATCATTTGGAAGCCTTTTGGCTGTTCAGGTTGTCGTCTGAGCTGCGACGTTCCTGCTCAGGTTCGTGGGACGTTCGCTCGGGCACCGCGTGCCCTGGCCTCCATGCCAGTGGCTGCAAACTGTCCCTCGCCATAAAAACACGAATCGGACGTGCACACCTCTGGCTCTGGGAACGCGCCGCCGTGAATCATCTGGAATCCAGTCCAAGGAGCTCACTAGACCGGCGCTGAGCGCCTACACGCGAGGCTGAGCGACATGCTGGTTCCTTTTCCCCCGTCGTCAACGGCAAGGATCTTCGAGGCGATGACATTGTGCGCGGAACGCCGTGACAAACAAACGGCCTTGCGCGCACAGTTCTGATGAAGACCTAGCCACTCCGTTCGCCTCCATTTCTTACTACTTACGGTGGACGAGTCTCGAGAAGTCCTAGCAAACCCCCATCCTCAGAAGCCACGACTCATTGAAAGACCCCAACACATGCTCCAATAGGCTGGATCTGAACGTAAACAAGGCGTCATCAAGGTGACTGGAAGGTCCCTTGGAGGACGCAGAGATTTAATTTCTCATTTTTATTTTGACCCCCATCAGCCACCACCCTGGAGGGAGAAGGGAGACCAGATGGGGACGTGTGTGACAACTGCTATGTGGCCGCATGTTTTCAGATGACCCAGAGGACCAGCTGAAACTGTGAGTGATCCGGACAGCTGCTCACAGCCACGGTGGGCGGAGGTGTCCTCGTCCTGTAAGTCCCAGCGCCTCACGGTCCAAACGACGGGGTGGTCTCAGCACGCCCGACGCACAGCCCACCGAGTTACATCCAAAGAAGGAATCTGACGCTAAAGCAGATGGCACTTCCGCCAACGAGGCCACGGTGCCCGCGGGTCTTATTCCACAATGACAAAGACGTCGCCAACATTCACCACGACGGCGAGGCAGCATGGGGTCCCTGGCCCTGGCCCTCCTGCTCGGGCAGAGGCCGCCACTCCTGGGCCCCGTTTGGGAAGGACGTAGGACACACGCTTTTTGTGTGTGCCGTGAGCCTCTGCCCGACGGCTCGGCTCGTTTTTTCCTTTCAAGTCGTGCTCTGAGGCGCCGTTCTAACACGACCATGACGGGTCCCCTGTTGGTGTGCAGAGAGTCGGCCCCTCTCTCCCGGCCGCACTGTGCAAAGTGGTCCCGTCCTGGGGGCCTGGGCAGGGGAAGAGAGGATGCAATTTTCTTTGAGGGAAGCAGTCCAGCCGTTTATTTAATAAATTTATATGAGATTTTTCTCCCAAAGAACTAACAGGAGGAGAACCGGCGGTAATCAAGATGTCTTAATTCCTTGACATAAACATGCGCACAGATTAATGAAGCTTGCACACATTCTTTATAAAGAAAAGATTGCTTATCGATCCATATCAAAATTTTCATGCTAATCCCAGTGAAGAGGCAGAGTATCTGGTATCAGAGTTAATAATCTGATTGCCGAGCTGTCCGAGACAATTGCGCCCGGTGTGGACTCCAATCAGCGTATGTCGTCTCGTTTCAGTGCGCCCGGCGTCTGCGTCCCCGCGTCCCCACACCCTGCCACCGCCTCGACAGTGATGGAAGATATGATGTAAACATGTTGACAAATTAAATTTTTACATTTCAGAGGCGATTTGCTGGGGACGCTGGTGTCTAGAATATGGGTCTGATTATAGAATTCCATAGGTGCCCCGGGATCAATTTCTTTGTTAGGTTTTGTCTTTTCTTTGACCTCAGACTTGGAGCTGCTGCTAATGAGAATTCATTCTGTAACTTCAGAGGGAGGGAGGGAAAGGGGGGAAGGCGGGTGCCTGTTGGGGAGCGGTCAGGCCGTCGGGCAGAGGCTTTCTGCAGGCACGGAGCGCCCTGCGGCAGGGGACGCCGGCTGTCACAAAGGTGGTGCTCCCCATCCCCCGCACGCTTCCATTAACAGCGAAGGGATGATTTCCGAAAGTTCAATGAGACAGAAAAACGTCTTTCAGTTCGGTTGTGCCGACGTGTCATTTTTTTTCTGCGTCAAGAAAGTCGCAGATCCGCCTTTAAACGAGCCCCGGTGTTGCTCCTCGGCATTTTGAGGAGTTCTGAAGTTCGACTCGGCGGCGTCTCCGCCACTTCAGGGGACCGCTGACGGGAGACGAATTCTGAACCGGTTCTGGGCGGTGCGACGATTAAATTGCATCCGTCCCGAACTGTGAATGCAGCCGATTAGGCTTCCTGTCCTCCAGCCTGCCTGTGATTATCCGCAGTGAGTTTTTAATCGTCTTAGTTCTATTTTTAAAATCAAAGGAGTAAAGAGAAAAGTCTGTTCAGGGAAAGAATAAAAACACAAACACGAGACACGATGGCATAAATCCTGTGCAGAAGCGTTCTCACCGCCAGCGCCGTCTGCTTTGTTTCCCCGAAGATTTACTGATTTGAAATGGATTCACCTCGGATTCTGGGGAGAGTCACAGACGTGTGACCTTAGCGCTCCGAGTAACTGAAGGTCGAACTGAAGGTCACACTGTGCTTCACACCGTGGTCTCCCCGTCTCCATCCCCTGGGCGGTGGTTCCAAGACACTGTCTGGAAATCCACAGCCTTTCTCGGTAAAATAATATTAAAATGCAGATTTTAATAGTATAGTATATTTGTGTTTGTGTTTAGCTTCAAATCCCCTTAGCCGCACTTGAAGAAGAGATTGTTTTTTAATAAATCCATGAGTCCAAACGGCAGAACGCTAACAGGTCGTGGCTGGCTACTTGAATTGGAAAAAACAAAAATCAAAACAAAATAAGCAGCACTTAGTGATGTCACTAGGCTCTGGAGAGTTCAATTAACAAAAGGTTGTAAACACAGACACAGGAATTCCAGCCTCAGCGCTGACTGCAGCGTGAACGAGGACTCTGGGGCGGCATTAGCATGCCACCCGCCTCAGGAAAGGACAGGACAGCAAGGGGCACAAGGGCAGGCGACCCCGTCGGGGCCTCTGCGCACAGCCCATCGAGTTTGCGCAGTGGTGCCCGCTGCCCGGAGCTGTTGGAGCAAGTCCAGGCGACGGGGACGTTGGGGTCATCAGCAACTGCTTCTGTCCCAGTTCCGGAACTACGGGGCTGCACGCCAGGTGCTGGGGGTGCCTGGCTCCCCGAGGGCCTGGGGACGGCATGCTCCCTGCCCTCGCCCAGCTTTCTGTGTTGGCCGGCTGCCCGTGGTCCATTGTGGCCATGTCACACGGCATTCTGCCTCTTGGGGTATCTCGGTCGGTCCCCTTCCCTTATGGAGCCCGGCCACCGGCACAGGGCCCCCCTGCCCAGTGGGACCACATCCTAACTGCACGGCACGTGCACAGTGTTTGGGCGTAAGCTCATGGCCCCCAGCTCCAGGGTGGGGACACGGGCCCACACTCAGGGGCATGCACATCGCCCCACAACGGCAGGGAGGTGTTCTGTCCTTGGGTTTACTGTTTCAAGAGTGGACGTTTGTACTCTCTGACACTCAGTACACAGTGAAGTGACTTAGGGAGCTTCCCGGTTTCAGGTATGTCATGTGCACTTTTGCACGTCGGCACGTTGTGAAAGCTCACGGATGCACCCAGAGAACCACCCTCGTGCAGAGGTGCTCTGTAACAACCCACCTGCGTGTCGGCAGGCACATCTCCATTCTCCACAGCCATGACAATACCGCGGTACAAATTACCACGGGGTTAAAGAGGGCTTTGGGGTTCTTCTGAGCACCTTACACCAGCAGACGCGGCTGCTGGAGCAGCTGCCCGTCACAAGCGAACAGCAGAGAGAGAGCTGGGAGGCACGCGGTGTCTTGGTCAGTTCAGGCGGCTCACAAACAGCAGGCAAGAGACGCCGGTTTACGACTGTCCCCCTGAGTGACCAACGTGCCCATTTTCCATGGAAAGGAACCGGCCCCGGACGGAAGGCCCCTCGCGGCCACGGGTGGAGGCGACCCCCGAGCCAGGGCGGCCGGCACATGGGTCACCGGGCGGCGCGTCCAGGACAGCCCGGAGCGATTTCAGGATCAGAGTAAACAAGCACGCACGCACCCCCAGCCCCTCCGCTGCAGGAGGGGGGAGGGCCGGGGCTGCGACTCATTTTCTTCCTTGTCACTGTTGTTTTAAACGCCCACAGACACAAACGAGCTGAAATCTGAATAAAAGATAATTTGGAAAGAATTCAAACGTTACAGTAAATAGGAAACACACGAAGGCAAAAGGAGAAACACGAAAACAGGCCCGTCTCCGGCAAACGCACAGCAGTTGGAATCGGCACGTTTTTAATTCGTTTTAACACGCTGGCACGGAGTCTGATCTCACTTGCAGGTGATTGATACGGAACGATGTGGGGCAAATGGAGCGCAATTTCCACACGCATTTCCTTACTTTTCCTGCAGCTTCTCCTCTGGCTGCACCTGGTTCTCTTCTTCCTCTGCTCACCTTAGTGCGTGGGTAACCCGGACACGGGCAGAGTGCAGGGCAGAGTGCAC
>PVJL010015195.1:0-25245 GCA_004026885.1 Lyroderma lyra | reverse complement strand
AGCTAAATATAAGGTGATGGAAAGAGAAGTCACATTAGGTGGTGAACTTATTATACATCAAGTTGACAATGCACTGTAGAATTGTATGCCTGAAACCTATGTAATCCTTGCTAACAGATGTCACCCCAATAAGTCTAACAATAAAAATGAATTAAAAAAAAAAAGAATATTTACAATCTGACTTATAGGACACACACACACACGCACTTTTAGCACATAAAACTTTACAGGTATCTTTCGGTAGGAATAAAAACACCAGAGTTTATGGGCAAGCATTGTTTCTGTGTTACACAGGTTCAAGCATATTACTTTTGTTTATCATATAAAATGTTAGAATCATCATTGTCATCAACATCACGATATTTACAATGACAATAAATGTGCAAAGTGTCTTATTTACATTATGCCATTTAAAAAAAAATAAGCAAATTAGAACTAGCATGCATATATAAACAATTGAATGAAATCTTTAAATATATCAAACTGTTTCATTAAACTACCTTGGAGTTGAGTACCAAAAATATCTTGTTTTCTGTACTCTTATTTTGAAAAGCTAGTATTCATTCATATATTAAATACTTTTCAATTTCTTACATCAATCATAGGGATCTATATCCACTAAAATTATGTTTTAAGTCAAATTATATTTCTTAATCTCTTCATGGTGCATACAGGTTTTGTGAAGAATCCAGAAAATATTGATGATCACCAACCATATTAAGTGAAAATTCCAATTACCCAACATAGTAATATCTTTATTTATAATATACATATACACACACACACATACATATACATACACACACACAAGGTCAAACAATTAATTTTGTTAACTCATCCTAGAAAAAGTGCTACGTAGCTCATCACTGAATATCACTATGGTCACCTTCGAAGTACTCCCCTTGGGAATCTATGCACCAATGCCAGCATCTCATCCACCCTCCAAAGCAATCTTGGAACTCTTTCTGGAGTGCTCATCAGAGCTCTCATCATACCCCAAATCTGACAGTTAAGTTCACAAACTTGCCATCATGCACTTACGTTGGTAGCAGTATAAAAACAACTTGGTATACAAGTGCTGTCCAGAAAGTATCCACTGTAAACTTTCTTGTTATATTGACAATGACTGGATTTTTTCTGGACAGCTGATACATATATACATAGATAAGTAGGTAGGTAAATAGATACATACATACATACACACACACACATGTATATACATGGTATAATCCTGGTGATTTTAAAGAACTCTACATGTTAAATGTCAGAGTGTATATATATATATGGAAATCCTACCCATTATTTGCAAATGTTTCCACCATTTTCTAAATAAAAATGTTATAAAAATAAATAGAAAAAGTAAGGAGACAGGGTAGCAAACTAGAAAATATATGTGTTTATTTCCCCAGTTTGTTTTTTTCCTCGCAGGGAGATGAGGCACATAATAGAGGAGAGAAGGAAAGAAACAAAACCAAAAAACAGGCTGAACTAAAAGATTGGACTGGATTGGTGTATACTAGATTGGGAGGATTGTGTTGTGTGATACTGAATCTTTCCAGGATATCTTTGATTACTAACTCTGGAACCAATATATCAACTACTGTATAGGCCACTGACAGCTGCAAACCACGAGATTCTTTGCCTAGGTAGTATTGCAGTACCTCCATTCAACCCCAATATTCCTATTTCCTATTTTTGCAGGTTTACATAGGAGTAGTGTGGGGAAATGTAAGAATATTGCATTATGTTGTCCCAGAAGAAAAGTTTCATGAAAAACTGTAGCTCCTAAAGTGTTATAAATAATCCATAGTTGCAAGTATTACTGTATAAACCAGTATATGATGGCCTTAAAAGGGATGAGAAGGGAAAGTAAAGAAGGCTACTCAGGTATCACTCATTGGGGAGTATTTTAGGGACCCAGTCATTCTAAGATCAAATTACATGTTTTTACTTAACAAAATGAATTACTGCTTTGGTAATACTGAATAACATGAGGAGGCATTATCACTTTTTATTCTTTTGTTTGTTCAAGTATTTATTGATCACATACTAAGAATTGGGCACTGTGGTAGATGTTAGGTACGATATAGAATGTCAATTAAAAGGCACCTTCATGGAAGTCAAGGTTTAGTGGGGGACACAGTCATTAAGTAAATAAACACAAAATAAACCTACAATTACAAATTGTGATAAATATTTTGCAAAAATTTAGAAAGATGCAATGGGATGGGATATCAGGGAGAAAATAGTCATATTTTGGAGCTAAGGAAATGCCATTTTGAGAAAATGACATTTAGGCTGAGACCTACTCTGGGAAAGAGTGAATGGTATGGAACATTCCAGAAAGGAAAAATGCAATTTGATAATGAAAGCAATTCTGAGGTGGTATTACAAGACTTTTGCATCATAAGGTGTTAGAATTACTTTAAATAATGAAAATTGGTAGTTTTTCTAAGAATTTTCAAATTTTAATTTGATTATTAAACCATCATACTGTTTAAAGCATTCTTCCGAAAATCTTTTAAGACTCAGAAGCTTTTTTATTGCAGTATACTGATTTTATCATTTTTTCAGGTTTGAGTTATGAGCCCTTAATATATAAATCTTCTCTTATAATTATGTCTTTGTTTTTAGATTAGTAGAATGTTTCCCTAGCTACTAACTCAAAAATTTTACAGAGTTTTATAGTGTCAAAGGATCACTTACTTAAACGGTAGAACCCTTCTTTTTTTTTTTTTGTAGAAACTTTTTAATTCTAATTCTACCAGATTAATTAGAAGAAATGAAAATAGACATTCTAGGTTAGAACAGAGTTGCTCCTGGTAGAGAACTCTTTTGCTTTTTTAAAAGTTTTTTCTTAGCTGAAATTTATTTACAGTTACTTTTTTTTTCTAGTATCAGGAGATGAAAGTGAATTTGTTTGATGTAGGGTGAAGTAGGTGGAACTTTGGCCTTGTATAGCACTTTGTTAACCAGTTTTCTTCAAGTGGCACTTTTCTTCTTTTTTTCGTAGGTGGCAGATTTGTAGCAGATTGGCATCCAGAAATAATTGTAATTGAGGCAGTATTTCATGCAATTGTTGAGGAGTATTCTCTTTTCAAGGATTTTAAGAGCACCTTTTTTAGTGGTAGATTACCCTCCCAACATTCCTTTCTATAAACTGTAAAAAACTGAAGCACAGAGAGCAATAGTTTACCAAGGTTTAGTGTTGATTTCCCTAGTCAACATTTTTGTTGGATGCCTGAACCCTTTGCTGGAAGCAGTAAAGAGTATCAAGGGAAATAACAGACAAGTTTCCTGGTCGGTTGATTTAATGAAATAGAACCAAAGAAAATTACGCATATATTGAAAACATATATAGAGCCAATTATAGGTATTCCCATTAAGTGCTTAAGTGTTTAGATTGGTATAAAGGCTAAATGAAGAGGTTTCATAATATAATTAGTATCAGTGGCTTTGAGAAGGTTTTTAATGAGTGAGGCAGATGACTTGACACTGCAAAGTGACGGTGATGTTTTGGGCAGATTAAGAGGCATATTTAGTGATGTAGAGGCCAAAGAGGATAAAATTTATGTGAGGGATGGCCTGCAGTTCTGCAAAATACAGCTACAAGCTGGATAGTCCAAAATTAAATAGAATTAATGACACCAAGGTAAAGTCCTTAATTCAGTATGTGTCAAAATTTGGACAATAAAAGGGGGATGAGAAACAGAGTATGAGACATCAGTAAGACTTTTTTGGTGACACTTTATGCATTGGGCAGCAGTAGGAATGGAGAGTGAATCTCTAGAGTGATAGAATCACAGTCATAAAAGAAACCTGGGAGATTATTTGATTCACTCTCACTCTTCATCAAATTGTAACTATGGAAATGAAATACATATGTATGTATTGTTTTATTAATTAGGAAATATTTTTATGAAACAAATAAAAAATGTAATGTATAGGTTCAGCTGAAATTTTCCTGGGACATAATTCCCTTTGCTTCTGTTTAGTACAGTAAGTACCTCTCTCTTGTCTCAGCATATAGTCAGATAACTTGACTGGCATAAAGAGCATTGGTCTGAAGTAAAAATCCTTGGAATTCAACAAAAACAGGAATTCCCATGACAAAATATTTTTAAACTTATCATTACTCTGGTCTGATCTTATTTCTAAATTAGTTACACATTATTAACTCAAGCAGTTCTCATACCCTGTATTAATATTTAATTTGTACAAATGTTAATTTATGATTTATTATGATTTGACTTCGCCATAAAAGCATAATAAATACATATGAAAAAGTAATAAAATAGAAAACTCACTCCAAGAAAAGGAAAATAAAATTATATTGTAGTAATAGTCTCTAAAGATAGCCCACAATAAATCATATCTCTTGGTGTTCTTCTGCTTTTGTAGTCCCTTTTCCTTGAATCAGTGCTGAATCAGTGAATTGCTTTGGACCAATAAAATGCAATAGATGTCACCCTGCCTAAGTTGTGAGGCTGAGTCAGAAGGAAACTGTGACTATTGTGGAGGGAGGTACAAACTTCCCTCTACTGAAATGTTTTTCTGACTGGTCTTACAATCAACTAGACATAAGACAGATTATTAAGAGAAAATAACCAGATTTAATACATAGATAAATATGGGAACCGCACATACACGAGCAAATGAGAGACCCCACATGCATAAGCACTACAGCTATAGAAAGGGGATTGAGGTACATCCAACATCCTGAGTTCGGGGTGAGGTTTTTGCCCCTTGAAAGCTTCAAAAGGTCATTGCAGAAAAGATGAACAGACATTTAGTAAATAGAAGTTTGCCCTGCCCTATAGATAGGCCAAAAGAAGATATATCTGATGATCTCTTATTGGAAAGATCCCTAATTCAAGTTCTGGGAAGACAAGGAATGCCATAAGTTTCTCTTGAGCCTGTGGCTAAAGTTTCCTTAGCTCAAAAACAACCTGCATACCACAAAGGCAGGTCTAGGGTTACCCATATTGAATGCCCACACTACCCACAGTTTCCTTCTTGGGATGTTCGCTTTAGGTGAAGCCAGCAGTCAAGAAGTTCTGCCAGGTGGTGAGGCTGCAAGGAGCAGGGGTTATGGGTGCTGACAAGTGTAGGGGAAGAGAATGACAGAGAGGGATAGGGAGAGGCTTGTCCTACCCAAAATTGGCCTGGCCCTTTCAGCTAAGTTGTAGCTATGTCTATGAAGAAGCCATCTTTGATATCTGGCACAAATGGGCATTTAGATGGATGCAGTCCAGCTTCCTTCTGATTGCAACTGCATGAGATATCCTAAATTAGTCCACAGAATATTGAAAAATAATGTTTATACCACTAAGTTTTTGGATAGCTGATTTCACAGCAATAGGTACCTGGAATATACACCAAACATAAGAGTAAACTTAGTTGTTATAAATTTCAAATTTATCTTGAGATTTCTAACAGTCAAAGAAAAGCCTAATAAATTATATAGTTACTAGAAATAAAGGATCACCAAGTTAATTATTAAAGGAAAATGTATCATTGCTAGGAAGAAAACAATATTCTAGCTCCCTTACTTATCTTTCCTACCATGGTACATTTTAGCATATTAGCAAAAACCTTGGGTAGTAGATGTGAGTAAAATAGAACTATAGGCTGTGAATTTTGTTAAAAACTTCCTTGGCAACAACATTATGTTTAAGAACCCTAGAAATATTGTTATCAACAGTATTAATGCATGCTACTATCAATGAATGACAATAATTCATCTTTTTAAATAAAACATGTAGTTGAGAAACAGGGCTTTAGATACAAGTTCTGTAGGTTTCACTTTTTTGTATCAAATTTTGATGGGAACTAAATAGAGAATGTGAGATTGTACTTCTTGATAGGTGCTTCTGTCTTGTTATTGAAGGATTTTACCCCAGGTGTAGGGTTGATACTCCATTTTAAAATTTGAGATCCTTAGGTACTGTTATTACCTGCACAAAAAGCTCCCTGATTGCTGCCTGAGAGTGGGCCACATACATTCAAAGACGAATATAGTAACTAAGCTTAATATCTCAACATGTGTCAGATTGGTCAAATAAATTGATTGGTATCACATTATTAATATATGACAGGATCATAACACTGTAAAAGGTGTTCTGACTCCAGGATCAGACTCTCTTCTGTATCATCACTGCAGTATATAGATATAAGATATATAACTGGAATATGTACACATGAATATAAACATGATTTATATGCATATGATTTACATGTATATATGTATATTACTAATCAGAGTTTATTTGCTATTTCTCTTTATAATTTTATTTTCTTCCAACAAAATATTTCAAGATTTTAACATTACTCAACCCCTTTGAACCAGTGATTTGCTCTATGGAATTTGTTGGAAAAAATAATGGAAAGGGTGCACAAAGATTGTACATAAGGTCATTCCTTGCTATGTAATATATAACATAGATTTCTGTTGAAAATAGGAGTTAAAACTTTAAATAAAAGAGAAATAGCAAATAAATTCTGATTAATACTACACACACACACACACACACACACACACACAAAGTGTTGGTGATGATGTGGAGAAAAGGGTACACTGTTGGTGGGGTTACAAATTGGTGTAGCCACTATGGAAAACAGTTTGGAGGTTCCTCCAAAAATTAAAAGTACAACTACTTTATGACCCAGCAATTCCACTTCTGTATGTTTATTCAAGGAACTCTAAAGCACTAATTCAAAAAGATATATGTAGCGGGGAGGGTGAAAAAAAATATAGCACTATGTTCACTGCAAAGTTTTTACAATAGTCAAGATATGGAAGCAACTTAAGGCCCCATCAATAAACAGTTGGATAAAGAAGAAGTGGTATATACAGGTGGGGGGAGGGGAACCCAAGAAAACCCAGAACTTATTTATTAAATAATTGTGTATTTATTCTTACATGTTTAAATTCAGTCACCTTCAAAGGGGCAGCAAATGAGTTCAAAATTGGTTCAAAAATGCCCAAATAAGTGTTCCCTCAATGGCCAGTCTCAGCAACTCCAACCATAAGCAGACCATGGGGAGAAGAAGCACATGTCAGTCCATGGGTTTCTAGGTAGGGACTGAGAAAAAGAGATTCTTGTTTTACTATTGACAGCAGATGAAGACTCAAATTTTATGCTCCATGGTAGTCTATCACATTTTGTTCAGATGTCTTGTAATCAAACCTAAGCTTGACCTTGTGCCCGAAGTGTTGTGGTCCCCATTCATCCTGAGGTGGTCCAAGAAAAGGAATCCGAGAATTAATAAGTTTAAAGAACTAATGACAGAATTCTCCTAATTGATGAAAATCAACTTTTTCAGCCTTATTTTTTAAAAATCTTGTTTCTCCTCCTGGTGAAAGAATCTAAAGTCCTCAGAGATCTTAACTGGCTCTGGTGTTTCCTTCAATTTTAGTTGTAATTGCTTTTCCCAATAAGCCATACCAACTATGATTGTGTTTTTCAGTAGCTGGAGGTATAATAAACCCCATTGATGCCAAGTACTTAAATAGGACATCTCAGTGGACTTTGTTATGTCTCTCAGAACTTCTATACTTCACCTGTATGCTAACATGCACTGATGGCATCTTGGTGGTCCTTGGGCTGCACCAGGTCGTTTTTGATAGTGTCACTTAGGGTCATGTTCTCCTCATTGTCCAGTAGGTCCAGCAGGTTACTACAGCCTTCTCTCTCTCTGGGTAGCTGAGCCCCAATATCTCAACCACCAGGAAGTGGGGAGAGAGCACCACAAATGATGTTGCTCCTTTAGGCCCATTGGTGCTTTGGCCAAGGACAGTTTTTTAAAACTCACACTGCACTTTGAGGATTTTGAAAAGTTTTCAGTAATTTGAGATATCTCTGCGTCTCAACAGCTATGTTTTAAAGAGTGAGGCAGAAGGGTACTTCTAGGAATCACTCACTGCAATTAGAATTATGACGGTTGTCTGAAAAAAATCCAGTCATAAATGTTTCTATTTTTCATATTACATGGCTGGCTGGATACTTTACAGACACCGTATTTCTTTTTGTCACTTCCTTTCAGAGATTTCTCCACCCCAATGGGTTGTGGGAAATGTTGGAATACACATGAACAAACCTATAGACTACAGGAGTTTCTGGCTTTTTCACATTCCTGGGTGCTTACATAGTGTGGTATTAGCACCCACTTTCATTGCACTTCTACATTCTTTATGTCTCAGGTTGGATTGCAGAGAATTGGAGATGGGAGGTGGGAGACATGTTTTCCTTAGGTAAAGTGACAGGCAAGTGTCAGTAGCAGAGGAATGACAATGGAGTTTATAATTGCAGACCTGGTTCCTCTGAGTTCTGAACTGTTGGCAATGACTTTAATTTCAGAAAAATTTTGAGACAGATTATAGTTTTCACTTCCTCTGAATTATATGATACTTTTAAAAACACTGTGATACAGTTTGTTTATTGACTTGGTTATGTTTTCAAATTGAATAAAACTAAAATTGAAAATTTTCACAATTATGCATCTTATTTAAATTAACATTGTGTGTTTGGGACCTCAGAAATAATCAGTTTATAATGGACTCATGATTATCTTCTGAGAGATGATATGGTGAAAAATATTTCTTACTAGTGCATATAGAATTGCCATTGATTAAAATAAAATCTTTATAGAAAAAAAAAACACACACCTTAATCTTTATTTACTCTGACCCAGTAAGAACAAGAAGTGATGAAATTTTCAGCTCAAACACTTTATGGATTAAATTATTCCTGCTTGAAGAAGGTGTGAACCAGCAGAGGTAAGTGATAGTTAACTTTTCTTCTATCTAAGACAGCTGTTTTTACCCAATGAATTTCAAGCAGGAAGCAACCTGGGTTAACTTGAGATTTTTAAACTCCTCCTGAGTCATATTTCTCCATGGTTGTTACATTATTTAATTAAAAGTCATAATTATCCAGAGTATCAGTCATGTCAATAGTTATATTTATACACACACACTAAAGCCTCTTAAAAATTGCACATTTTATTATTTTCACAAATATTTATTGAGTATTTCCAATTACCCTGGCAGTGTTCTAATGCTGAGGAATAGTGATAAACAATACAAACAAGGCCTCTATTTGTGTGGAGCTAACATTCTGGTAGAGTTAGACAGAAAACAAATAAGCAAAAATGATTGAAATGAGGTACTTCATCGGAAGTTTGTCTGTTGTCCTGAATTTTCAAATAAAGTCACAAATCTGATAATCAGATAATTTATTTAGGACTTTCTAAATATATCATTTAATATAGTTATAACTGCTATAACAAACTCCAAATTTTCAATGACTTAACGTGATCAAAGGTTGTAATAATTTTAGCCATTTGGTACATTTGTTTCCAGATGATGGATTGTGTCTTCCATGTTGTTATCCAGGGAGCCAGGCTCTTTCCACCTTGTGGCTCCATCACCCTTCAGGGAGTCATACATTCTTGCATATAGTTGGACAAAGAGTAAAGAAAGAGAAGAGGATTTCTGCTAGTCTCTTAATCATCTTAGCATAAAGGTAACACCCATCATTTCCACTAACGTACTATTAGAGAGAACTGGTCATAAGGTTATGCCTTCCTGGATGCAAGGGAGTCTGGGAAATGTAATTTCTGGTTGCCCAGTCACTGCCCAATGACATTTTCATATTATGAAGGGGGACCACACATATTTTTGATGGACGGTAGATGTTTCTGCCACATCAAGGGAGAAGAGAAATCTTTATCTTAACTTTCATTTTCAACCAATATATGTGATGGCTAGTGACTGATAATTAAGAAGAAGGGTTTCATTAGAAGGGAAGTGTAGGCATAGCAGTGAGGACTATATTTTCTTTTTTTTAATTAATTTTTACTGTTAGACTTATTGGGGTGACATCTGTTAGCAAGGATTACATAGGTTTCAGGCATACAATTCTACAGTGTGTTGTCAACTTGATATATTTTCTCCTTTCCATTTCTACCCACCACAGCACATGCGAATATGGCTGGCTTCAACATAGCCACATAAATACAGTGGGGTTTTCTTCCTTAAGAAACTGACAATTTAATGTCCATTGGCTTTTGCTGAGTTACTGCCAAAAGACTGGACCATAGTGGGAGGAAAAATGGCTAGCGTTGGAGCAAGCTGTACTTGACACTGGCATGAGACAAGATCTTGTCAGTCAAGTGGAGTCTCTCTTATAGAAAGAGACGGGCTTGGTCTTTCTTTAAAGGATGTATCCCAAGATGCATTCTGCTAGGGTGAAAGATCCCAGGAGAAAGAATCTACATATGTGGGGTAATGCAAGAAAGGGGAATAAAGAAGGAAACTAGAAAGTCAACTTAAAACAATCAGTTAGCACCAATTGAGTAAATGGCCTTTCTTCCTTTACCTCTCATATCATCTACATCTTGTAACCTGAAGGAATCACATTAGTACAGTGATTGCAGGTGAACAGGAAGTTAAAGCAGATTGAAAAGAGCAGGTTCTATCTACCTTCTCCCTTACAAGTTCTCTAAGGAGTTACTACATAATCCTAGGGATGAGGATGGGGTGCCAGGGAGTAAAGATCAGGAAGAACATTCATTGGATATAAGGTGAAAATGTTGATTGATTTTGCACTTCTTTAAATATCTGAAAATGGGACTTTTCTAGCATTGGCGACTATCTTGAGATCACAAAAGGGGTTGGAGAAAGGGAGATCCTGCCTGGTCTAGAGAGCAGTAGTGAAAGAGAGAAACTATTTTCAGATTGCACTCCATCAAGTTTAGACCACCTAGTTTACCCATTACTGTGACAATAAATAACTGACATAAATTCAGTGATAATTGTACCAACAAAATTAATCCAGGGTTTCATTGAGAGTGGAATGAAGACTGAAGCACTGTTTCCAAGTAGAGCAACAAACAAATGTAAGTACTCAGGACAAAATAAACTTGGTGGGAAAGGATCTACCAGGAAGGAGCCTAGGCATTCCAGGAACAGAACAGAGGATTGTAAGTGAGGCTGGAGCTTGGATAAAAAAGGTAGGGGTGTGATTTGCGGTCAGAAATGTCAGCTGTGCCACATCTTACAGGACCGCAAGTGCAAGATGAGATTTTAGTCCATGTGCAATTAGTAGGGTTTAAAGAGGGCAATAACCAGCTCTAACTTATGTTTTTATAACATGCCACTAGCTGTTGTGTGAAGAATAAATTGTAGGATTCACGATTGGAAAATGGAGACGTCTTAGAGACTTTCACAGTCATCAGGATGAGAGTTGATAGTGGTTTGGAGTTGAATTTTAGAATGGCAGTAGAGAGAAGAGAACAGTCAAGATCTAAACCGATGAAACAATCAATAGTAACCTGTTTGGAGAGACATTTATTAAGTCATGGAAAATTGGAGGAACCATGATTTTATGGAGGGAATGCAGCTGAGAGAAACCTACACCTCCCTGATATCCTTCAGTAACAATCACCACTCTTAGAGAACAGCTTGGTAGGAGAAAAGTGTGTGTAGGTAGTCAATAAACACCGTGCTAGTCCTTAAGGATATTCTAGTTAACAAAACCAAAAAGGGTCTTTATCTTTTTTAAAATACAAATTTCTACTATAAAATAAATACAAATAAGGTTTCAGACAGGTTTCCACTATCACATTCTTTTTTATTTACCCAACAGTCAGAAATAAAAGAATGTGAAGTCTTCAGCAGTGGAAAAGCAATGACAAAGGCTCCTGATTTGAATATGTGTGCAAAGAACTTAACTAAAATATGCATTTTCTCCTGTTTTTATTCATATTCTAAAATTCTTTCTTTGTTCTCTTTTTTTGGTTACCTTGAATTGTTAATAGGTAAAATTTTCTTTGGCATATAATTTGAAAGTAGCCTTGGCATTTTTTCCCACCTCCAATCAAGGAGGTGTTTAAAGATAAAATGGTGAATCTTGGAATTATTATTTTCAGAACTAAAATGAATAGGAATATGAAGAGGCCATTTTCTTGATATTAACATAATTTATGTAGATACATTTATTATACTCCAAAAATGAATGTGAACCCTCTAAAATCTTAGTACAAACATCCAGTTGAGTACAATGCAGTATAAGATGCAGCTTGAAGAAAAGTATGGGCCTCATTTTTTTTTCCTTTGGGCCCTCTAGAACAATATTATCTAACCAAAATAAAATGGCAGCCACATCTGAAATTTTAAATTTTCTAGTAGCATCATTTAAAAAGTAAAAAATTAACAAGAAAAATTAATTTTAAGGACATATTTTATTTAACCCAACATAAACAAAACATTATAATTTCAATATATAATCCATTTTAATCATTATTGATGAGATGTTTTGCATTCCTATTTCATGTTGTCTTTGAAATTCAGTTTGTATTTGGATTTACAGTACATCTCAATTTAGACTGGTCATATTTCAAGTGCTAAAAACTGTTACAAGATAAACAGGTATATTGAAAATTTTAAGCGTTTATTTGAGCAAAAATCAATTTCAATCAGGCAGCATCCAATCTAGCAGATAGGAGCTTTGAGGAATTGTGCAAAGCAAAAGATGTTCAAATGCAGAAGGGAGTGGGACCGAAGAAATCATACTAGGCAAAAATTGAATTGATTATTGCAAGATGACTTTCTTTCCTTTGAGAATGGCAAGGGTCTCTCATGCAGAATACTTAACTAGTGCTGGCCTGGCGATTCCTGATAGACTGGTGTAAGATTCCATTTCTGGGAGAATAAAAAAACTGTAAGTCTTAGTTTGGTGATATGGGGCTTAGCAAAAGCAAATCCATTTGGAGCCTGTTGTCTTGTTTTAACAGAGCACATAACTACAGTGTTAGAGTCCTGATGACCTCTATCAGCAAATAAAAAAAAACTCTGACTGCGTGTTTCTGTTTTTTTTTTTTATTTTATTTTTTTATTTTAAGGAGTCACAGCTTATTGGCTCTATTTTCTCTACCAATGCCCACATGCAAAAATCAAAGTAATTTTCCTCCTGTTGCCCCAACTTTAACCTGTAACTACTTTTCTTGAGGGCTACAAAAGTTGCTGGATAATAATTTAGAGTGGGAATAACACTTCTTTGAGAAATTAGTTCTAATGCCATTAACAGTGACTATAATTCCTATCAGTCATCTGGAAGAAGAAGAATAAAATTTAATACTTTGTAAATAGCTGTACAGTTGAATATCCCTGAAAGATAGGGATTGTGTTCAAATCAGGAAACTGGTTCACGTAGACTGTACAACTATGATTATTCAGGCTTTCTGACTATGAGTTCTATGTGTTTATTGTTTTATTAGAAGGAGGAAACAATAGTATAAAACCACATTTGATTCACTGATTTATCAAATATTTAATTTTAGGGGTAATGAATTTATCTATATATACACTACAATTTCAAGGAAAAATAAATGTTTAAAAGGGAAAGAAAGTTTATGGAACTACAAGTGATATATTGGGACATTCATTTTTTAAATAAAAGTATTTTAAAAAGTCACTTTCAAGTTTTCTTTGGATCCTATGCGATATTTTTTAAAACCTACAATTTTTAATTAGAAATTACTTTTCCAATGATCTCTCAAGTCATTTTTAAAATTATCAGTGATTAAAAGGGTTTCACATAGCTTTGTTTAATTTTGTAACAATACTAGACATAATATTTTTAGTGCAAAAATGATTAGGTTCTTTTTTAGGGAAAAAAATCCCTTCTCTCAGTTTAATTAGTTGAAGTGAATATTAAGCCAATAGACATCTTCAAAAGGAAATAGTTTAGAATATAGTTTATTCAGGCTTATAATATGTCTCTTGATTAGAATTTTTAATCAAAGAATGAATAAAGGGAAATCAGTTATATCTTTAATTTGTCTCTTTAACTTGCTTTAAAAATAGTCATTATTCTATAAGCCTTTACCTGTTGCCCCCAAATTGTCCCCACTATCCCCTATCCTTTGAAGTTCACCAGACTGGCCTTATATTCAGGTGGCCCAGAAATTTCTTCTAAAAAGTCCTGAAACTTAAAAAATCCCAAAGATCTGTTTGTTCATATTTTAAATTGTATCCTAATCTTTTCAGGTTACTTGAATTTTTCAAGTTTCTAAATTTCAAAATCTTTTGAATGTATGTCTTATTTTAAATCTGTACTTACATTCCACAAGATTACATATACACAGTATAGTCAATTTACAAAAGCTTGTGAGAAATGGAAACTTTTTTTTTAACAGGCAGAAATTCTTTTACCATAGAATGTTAACACAGTATGTTGGTTAAGCTATTGAAGTATAAGCAAGAGAAAAATGTTGGCCACCTTATAAAGGAATGTTCTCTCATTCTGAACTTAAAAGACTCCATGTGAAGGAAAAAGACACTTTCTTGAGTCACCATGTATGGTCATTATTTAACTTGTGTTAAAAAAAATTAGTCAAACATTTATAAACATAGTAAATACTCACTCATCAAAGTGGAGGAGTATGCCATTGGTGAGCCACATACTTGCCAAATATTCAAACATGTTAAATATAGGTAAAGTATTCATAGAAATTAAAAAAAATTGTACTTGTACTTCTATGTGAGAGTAATTTATCATAAAATGAAATGGGCGCAGCACACTTTAGAGTTTAGACAATAAGATAAACTGTTGTGGGATATGGAATTTAGTATGTGAATTTTATTTTGCATGTTGTTTGCTCAAGACACTTAGGAATTTCTGGAATGATGTAGTTAATATATATTCCAAGAATGAATTTATATATTTTTGGCTATCTCATAAAATGATCAATAACAAAATGTTGTTCTCATTCACTAACTGAGTATAATAAATTCTTTTTAAACAAAGGATTGGATTTTTTTAGCTGTCCTCTCAAGGCATGCCAAGTACTTCCTCCCGGACCTGTGAATGATAAACTTCTCTTTTTCATTTCCTCTTGTAGTGTGTTGTTGAATCATTGCTCACCATGGGGCATCCTGTGCTCAACACAGTAAGTGTTAATTTGACACATTTATAACAACCATCTTCACCATTTTCAAGTGTACAGTTCAGAAGTGTTAAATATTATTCACACTGTTCTGCAACAGAGTTCTAGAATTTTTCATCTTATAAAAGTGAAACTCTATGCCCATTAAACACATTCTCCTTCTCTTCCTCCAGCCCTTGGCAATAACTGTTCTATTTTCTGCTTCTATGATTATGACTACATTTCATACTTCATATGACTGTATGTCCTTTTGTGACTGGCTTCTTTCACTTTGCATAATATCCTCATGGTTCACTCATGTTTTGGCATGTGACAGGATATTCATCTTTATTAAAAAGTGAATAATATTCTATGTATATACCACATTTTCTTTATCTGTTCATCCTTTGATGCACATTTGGGTTACTTCCACCTCTTGGCTGTTGTGAATAGTGCTGCAATGAACATGGCTGCGCAAATATCTTTTAGAGCTCCTGCTTCAAATTCATTTGGATATATACCTAGAAGTGGGATTGCTGATTCATGTAGTAATTCTAATTTTAATTTTTTGAGTAACGTCCTTAATTTTTTCCATAATGACTGCACCATTTTACGTTCCCAGGATGAGTGCAGAAGGGCTCTAATTTCTCTGCACACTTGTCAACACTTGTTACTGTCTATTTTCTTGATAGTGACCTTCCTAATGTATTGAGATGATATCTCATTGTGGTTTTGATTTGTATTTCTCATGTGATTATTCATGCTGAACATCTTTTCATATGTTTTTTAACCATTTGTGTATCCTCTTTGGAGAAATATCTATTAAAGTCATTTATTTTTTTAATTTTTTAAATTTTATTTAATTTTTTGTTGTTGAATTGTAGGAATTACTTTTATACTCTGGCTATTAACTCATCAGTTACACAATTTTCAAATATTTTCTCCCATTCCACAGGTGTCTTTTCATTTTGTTGTTTCTTTTGATACACATAAGTTTTTAAGTTTGATGTAGTCTCTTTTGCCTATTTTTACTTTTGTTGTCTGTACTCTTGGTGTCATATCCAAGAAGTCTTTGCCAAATCTAATGTTATGAAGTTTTATTTTTTTCTATTTTTTGTACAACTTTAACAGTTTTGGGTCTTATGTTTAGGTCTTTGAGTTAATGTTTGTATATAGTATAAGGATCTGTTTTCATTCTTTTGCATGTGGATATCCAGTTTTCCCAACACCATTTGGCCTTCCCCATTGTTTAGTCTTGACACCCTTATTGAAGAATATCTGACCGTATACACACGTTTATTTCTGATCTTTCTATTCTGTTCCATTGGTCTACAGTCTGTCTTTATGCCACTAGCATACATTCTTGATAACTGTTATTTTGCAGTATGTTTTGAAAACGGAGATTGTAAGTCCTCCAACTATCTTCTTTTTCAAGATTGTTTTGGTGAGTGTCTATCTCTGGTGTTGCAAACTATATTGTGCTAGTCTAATCTATGAGGATCTTTTTCAGAGGCCCCCAACCTGTTTCATGTTCCTGTCAGCCCACTAACAAATCAAAGTGTTGAAAGTTGGATATATGTCCCTCTCTTCTCTTTGCCTCCCCAGTGAGAAGGTAGGGATTGGGAATTTCTTCCCAATCATGCTGTGTTATCCTGTAGAGAATGACTGTGGAGAATAAATGCCACAATTTTTCCTACTGGACTAAATATAGTTCTTTTTTTCTACATCTCACCTGAGGTGCAGGAACTTCTTAACTGGTTTCTGGACCTCATATAAAGGCCATTATAATGGTATTGTTGTTAAGTTGTTATTTCTATGGGGAAAGGAAAGTCTGAGGCTTCCTGTTTCACCCTCATGCTGATATCACTTTGATTAGAAACTTAAACTTTTAACTCTAATAAAAATTATTTTCTAGTGAGTCTCTTGCTTATTTAGAGATATCAGAGAATTATATTTCAGGGACTTCCAAAAGGAGTGCAATGCTGGCAGCTCTCATCAGTCAACATTGGCTGTGTGAAGGGCTGTTATGTGAAAGACTTTGAAGGGATGTCCAGACCAACTGATAAGAGTGAAGTGATCAGTTAGTGATATTTGCCACGGATGTGCCAAGAATCTAAGGAGCTATATCAATAAGTGCCCCATAGTGGCTATACCCATTTCCTACTCTTAAGATACAGCCAACCATAGAATGTTATAATACCTTTATAACATGAGGGCATTCTTCTGTTAGATAGGTTGTAGTTCACAGAGAAAAAAAGTAGTTTAAATTGGTTTTGTTTTACTTTATGTTCAAGGCTTACAAATTATGAAGAGATGTAAATCAATTCTATATTTCAGTATTTTGTTCCATTTTGATCAGGATTTTTAAATATGTAGGTGTCAACCCATGAGTGGATCAAAACTAACATTTTTTTTTAAATAGACTAGAATGAAAGAGAGTAAAAAATAGTAGAGAACATCATGTGGAGAAAGAAGAAACTTTCCTTTACCCTCAGCATTCTTTAAACTGGCCTAATAATTAACTCTATATGAGACAGATTGACAAGAGGAAAATAACCAAGTTTAATTGTGCAAATACTTATGGAAACCCCATATACATACTTGAGAGAGTCAGAGACCCAACATATATAACAAGTTCAGAAACAGACATGTAAAATGGGATATAGATGTCATCTGAGCTAAGAATAAGGTAAGGTACCTTGGGGTTTCAGAGGAGAGAAAGGTCATTCACAGGATGTAAAAACAGCAGATGTTCAGTAATTAGATATTTGCCCTGCCCCATAGATAAGTCATAAAGTTATTTGTGGTGATAACCCATTATGGCCAAAGTCGCTGATTTGAATTATTTAAGGGAGAGGTAAATTTTTTCATGAGCCTGCAGGGTCTTGATTGCCTTCAGCTCAAAATAGTTCACATGCCAAATGACACATCGTGGGGAGGACTGTTCTGAACCCCTTTAATTACATGTGGTCAGTATAGGAAATGTTTTGTGATACGTTTTTCAGTGGTGTGTGTGTGTGTGTACTGTATCATGATATAAAATTAATTACTCTGACTTGTGGTGCAAACATTGTGAAAATCACTTTTACTTTTGTGAATAATCTGTAGCATTCTCTTGAACTTATAATAAATATATGAGTACTAAACCAGAACAAATTTCTAGACCCAAATATATCATTTTGCTTTTCTGTCTTAAACACTAGGCTAAGTTTTTAGGGCAATATATGATTAATGATGTTTGTTAGTTAACCTGGCATATTCCTTTGCTTTAGTTGTTAATTTCTTTGACTATTAGCAACTTCTTGGAGGCTGAGTCCTCCTATACCAGTTTTGTAAAGTATGCCACGTTATCTAAGAAATTATTTGTTGTCAAATGTTTTACATTTTACATTTTTATGTTTACTTCTTTATGATTATAAGCATTGAATATTTTTCTGAAGTTCTTTAAATGTCCATTTATTTTATAAATCTATGCTTCTTACATCTCCTGTAAAAATTGTAGATAGGCATTTTCTATTGTTTTTACAATTTAAACTTACTTGTGATAAATTATATCTCCTTAAGTTGAATTGTAAACTTGTGTATATCCCAGATATCCATCTTTCTTCACCAGATGTTATTTGTTGCCCTAAATATCATCTCTAATCTCCTAAAATATACCACTTGTCCACATACTAATGTGCAGGGGTAATCACACATATTTTCTGATGGCTGAACCCTCTGAAATAGCTACAGACCAAGCTGTAATGGCCATATTGAAGGTATGTTTTGTGAATATCTCTCTTTTCACCACCTTATTATCAAAGTTGTTTTGTCACCTCTGCAATGTGATTTGATAGATGTCAAAATACCACCTTGTTCTAAATTATATTCCATTACCACTTCTGATTTCCACCCAAAATGGCCACTTTTCATCATTTCTTAGGTTAAGATGTTATATACAATAGGTCCTTGATAAAATTAAAAAGGTTCCTGCCTAATAGCCTAGTGGAATATTGAATTAAATAATTTCTAAATTTCGTGTTTTTTTTTGTCCTCACTCCCATATTTTTCCATTTCACTTTCCAAGAACAAAAAGTAGAACCAAATTACACCAGGAGGATTGAACTTTTCAATACTTTAAATGAAAATCAATTTCCACTTAAATTCTTCAGTAATCACATAGCACTCATTTGGAGAACAAAAAATATTTTAAACTAAAAATACTGACAGGTGTTCATTTAACATTTAATTTATTTGTGAAAATTGATGTGTGAAAAGACATATATGTATGTTTATCTGTTCATATGCACAGGGGTAATTTAATTACTTTTAGTGAAATAATCAACTCCATGTGTTTCAAAATTAATTTCCAAGTGAAATTATTGCTATTTCAAAGTCCACAAATGGCTTAGGTATGATTTTTACATTGCATTTAATTTTATTCCATGAAAATGCCCTTTGCTAGTTTATAAGCTCTTTCAGGATAATAATAATTCATATTTCTTCTCCTACCACTAATTAGTCATATGATCAGAACCAAGTAATGAGCATCTAAATGCATGAATAAGTATCTTAATTTGTGAAATTTTAAAGAGTAAAACTATTGTGCAAATTGAAGCAAGAAAATAAAGCTATAACTTATTATCTATCATAGGCATTTTTTGATAAATTACTACTAGAAATGTAGCCTGGCCTCATCTTCTATAGTAGTTTCCTAGAGCTGCCATAATAAATTAGCACAAAGCGGGTGGCTCAAAACAACTGAAATTTATTGTCTCACAATTCTGGAGGCTAGCTGTCTGAAATCAATGTGTCAGCAGGGTCACACTCCCTCCAAAGGCTCTAAGGGAAAATTTGTTCCTTGCCATTTCCAGCTTAGGTTAGCTGCAGGCATTTCTTGGCTTGCATCTCGATTATTGCAATCTCTGTCTCATGGTCATATTGCCTCTGCCTCTTCTCTTAGTGTTTTCCCTTCTATCTCAAATATCCCTCTGCTTTTCTCTTACAAGGACTCTTGTTATGGTATTAAAGGCTGTTGACTGTAAATGAATCAGGAGGTTTTGGCTAGAAGTAAATGATAAAGATTTATTCAAGTGCCTTAGGGTTTCCAAACCAGAAACACATCTAGGCAATAACCATTGCCTTCTGAAGAAGAAAAGCTGAGTTCATGCAATAAAAACTATCTACTTGAGAAGAAGCACTCCTGTATTCTTAACTTCTGGATTGGTCTGAGATGATAATCTTCAAGATGTCAGGTGGTCTGGATATGGGAACATTCTTTCTAAGTCCTTCAGAAGGTTATATATAGGACATACATGAGAGCTGTCCAGAAACTATCCAACCATTCAATATGAAAAAGAGGCATTTATGTCTAGATTTTTCTCACACAGCCCGTGTGTGTGTGTGTGTGTGTAAAATTTCAAGGAATAACTAGAAATTTCAAAACTTTATGTTCTTATGTTCATTAAAGCAAGAATAGAATTGTTTCTTCATGAAACAGCCTACTTGATTTTAACAGCTTGAATGTAATGACTCTATTTTGTTTTTTCACAATCTCCTTATCTCAAGACCTTAATTAATTACATCTGCAAATTCCCTTTTTCAAATAAGGTAAAATTCACAGGCTCCAGGAATTTGACATGGATATATCATTTGGGAGACTACCTTTAAAACTGTTGCATCTCCTCAGTACGGTTGTATGAAGTTTGTAAGCAGACATCAAATCTTATATTTTCTTCATCAACATATATTAAAATGCATAATCTTGGCTAATATAGTGGTTACGACTGTCTACTCTGTTATTTTTATTGTGGCAGGTATTGTGCACATATACACACCTAAATCTCCCACAGCACCTATGAAAGGTAGGAATGCATCTTCCCATTTTGTAGATGATGGAACTGAGACTTAGAGATCTTCATTTGTTCATCCAAATTTACACAAACAAGTATTGACAGAGCTGGCATACCAGCACAATTATGTTTTTGGAGTGCTACAAGCTTTACCCTGGACATGAACACATGTTGATTATAAATGGAGCCTTCCAGACATGCATGTCACTTGATAACATTCACATGAAAATATACATGCATTCAATTCAACAAGCCATATTTGATTTAATTACATTTCCTGTGTCAGTTCAGACGATGCATTTAAGTTTCTTAAGTTTAACATGTATTAATGCTAATAAATACACTAAATTTCCTTACATAAGAATCAAAGAAGTAATCTCATCATAAAATAAAAAAAACATTTAAAAATACACCATGGGCAGCACTGAGTGTGTCACAGTGCAGTTATCAACGGTGCACTGTAAGCCATGTAATTCTACCAATTTTGCATATTTTATATCAAAATTGTTATTAAACCTAAATGTAATGACAAGATTGTGTACATGTGTCTCCTCTAGTTTGTGTTTTCTGCCTGATACAGGTTTAGAGTTGAGATATTTACTGAGATTGATCACTGAAACACTGCAGGCAACTACAATACCAGAAGTAACTTGTAACCTTGGAAAAGTTTCTTTTCATGCCAGAAAAATACATATATAGTGCAATGGAGCAGTCAGCTAAGAGAGATGAGCCAGCAGTCCAAATCACATTAATCCAATCAGGAATTGAGATGCTTTAAAGTTTATACCCTTAATCTCAGAGTGGATTATTTCCTGGTTCCAGTAGAAAGTCTAGGGTCTTTTCCAGGACTCATCCACCATGATTGATCCAAAAATCCATTTCCATATACTTTCACCCCCAAACTTATGAGTTAGTTGAAAGTTCAGCCTTCCAGTTGCTACTTTTAGGATTAATAAAAACTTGAAAGGTGGCTTAAAATGTTGCTGTCATTTCTTTAATTATATTTCTTGAATAAATGAAGGATGTTTTTAAATCAATCAGTCTTCTGTGAGCAGGTGTATTTTAATGTTTTTAACTTAAAACTTAACATATAATCTACCTTCTTAACAAATTTCTAATTGCATGATACATTATTGTTGACTAGAGACACAATGCTGTACACTAGATTTCTAGAATTTACTCATCTAATATAAGTAAAATTTAACAGTTGCCATTTTTCCTGGTAATCACCATTCTCCCTGCTTCTACAAAATTGACTATTTTAGGCACCTCATATAAATTGAATAGTACAGTATTTATTGACCATCTACGCTGTTATCTTTTGCCACTGGCTTTTTTCTTAATGATTGCCACTCAGCATTCCCAGTTCTGGGTAAATCTCCATAAAAGCTCGGGAATCAGACATGTGTGGAAACTCATTCCAGGGAGATACCAGTGACTTGGAATGAGCTAGAGGGTAAGGACAGGGAGGTTTCCAGGCTTCCCTTGTGTCTGGGGAGTAGCACTTTAGTTAGCCTAGGTATATGCTGAATTATAAGCATGGCCCAGAAGTAGCAGTTTTAAAGGTTTGCAAATAGGCCTCCTAGTGAAAGGCTGGGAGACTGGCCTTTTGGTCAGCTCCCTATGTGCTGAGCCCTGGGGGATAGCCTATTGATTCAGAACTGTTCTTTGTTTGCTACAGTTCTGAAAAGCAAGCCCCTTTGGTGATCTGATCCATCTCATGAACAGCAGGCACAAAGCCTGGGGCACCCAGACATGTGCTAGCTCCTTCCAGGGAGATATTGGCCTTTTAGGGCAGGCTCCAGAGAAAAGGCAGAGGTGGTATCTGCTGACTTCCTTGGTCTCTGGGGAGGATCACAGTTAGCCTCTAGATGCAAATTAAATTAGCCTGACCTTCAGGCAGTAGCTTTTAAGCTGTGCCAATACTCCTCTTTCGGGTGTTTCTTTGCCTGCTCCCTTTGGTTTGAGCCTTGTAGGGAAAAGCCACAGCAAGACTTCTCAAGCTCTTAAAGAATTGTTTCTTGGGGTTCCCTAGTGGTGTAGCAGCTAGGCTCCAGCACTCTCAATGCCGCAGCCTGGGTTCAATTCCCAGGCAGGGAATCACCGCCCCCCCCCAAAAAAAGACTTGTTTCTTTGTTTCCTATATAGTCTTGTGGGTCCCCTGGGCACATGCCCACAAGCTGGCTTTCAGAGGTAGATGTTTTGGGTAGGGCCTTTTCCTCAGATGGGATTTTGTACGTTGAAGTGCTAGATGTGGGATCCAAACCCTTCTTGGTTCCTTGAGTAGAAGCTTGGAGTTGGAGTTTCCTCTAGATTGTATGGCACTATGCTGGCAATGGTTTTTTTTATGGTGTCTCTGCCTTTCCTACCCTTTTCAATGTGGGTGTTGTGATGGGTATTTTCCCATTTGCCAGATATGTAGGAGTTGCTCTCCTAGTTTCTGGATTTCTTTCAGAGGAAATTGCTCCATTGTAGCTGTAGACTCTGTGTGTTCGTGGGAGGAGGTGATTTGAATCAGAACTCTGAGATACAGTACATGTTATATCACAATTGCAGCACATGTTGAAAAAACCTTAAATTGTAATTTTTTGCAAAACCATTTAAAAATGTATAATGAAAATATAACAGGATTATACTTGAGTTATAATGAGTGGTTGAAGTTCACATTTTGGACTGAATACAATTTTATTTTGTATTGAGACTCTAGCTCAAGTTGAAACCCCTCTTGAACTTCAGATTCATGCGTTCATCTACATGGTGGACATTCAATTAAATCTGTTGCTTATTATATCTCCACTAAATTGCCTGTTGTATATTGTATTTCATTTAGGTAATTCACCATACAGTTAGCTATGCAAGCCATGACTTTCAGACTTTTCTGCCTGTGACCCACATTAAGAAATCTATTTTATTTTGTAATCTAGGACACACACACACACATGTGCATATGCACATGAAATTGGACATCATGAACAATATCCAAACCATCGGTGGTAGCCTCTGAAATTATCCCATTTAATTTTTACCTGTACTTTTTGTTTTGTATTTTTTGAGGAAAACGTCACATAATATAACTTCAACCATTTAAATGTATACATGTCTTTATTACTTTCAAAATGTTGTACAACAACCTCTATCAAGTTCTAAAACTTTTCCATCACCTCAACAGGAAACCCTGTACCCACTACACTACAGATTGCCACAGCTCCATTCTCTGGCAACCACTACTCTGCTTTCTATCTGTATGAGTTTACCTATGCTATATATTTCACATAAATGGAATCATACAAATGTGACCTTGTGTGCCTGTCTTTTACTTTGAAATATTTTACTGATTGCTGCTTATGTTATAGAACAGAAAGAGTTCATCCACCCAGTGCTAGCAGAACTGCAATGGAGAAATATTGGCTATTTTACTGATGAATGGAACCATCCAGGAGAAGGGGAAGTTAATGTTCAAAAGCCCAAACTCTCCGATGGTGTTGGTTACGGATTACATAGAGCAAAATCACAAGACACTGTGGGCTCTGAGTCATGCTGGAAACTGATTGGTCAGAGGTGAGGTAAGGGTAATGAAGCATTTCTTTAGGACTTGAGGACAGTTGTGAGGTCTTTTCTGATGTCCCTCTGTCTAGTCTCATTGGACAGTAGCCAGGGCGTCTTTCCACCTTTGGGCTCAAGAGCTGAAACATAACTGAGGTCAAAGTGTTATCTTTAGCTTGCTAGAGGTTTGGACTGTGTGACCATTAGTTGGGTCCAGGCTGCTGTCTTCTGCTGCCATGGGGGTTGCTGATTATTGGGGTCAAGGGGAGGCTAGGTATCTGAGGGGTATAGAGAAAGAGAGAAGGGGGGAATATAATTCCTAAAGCTGGGATTTAAAAGTAAATTTAATTGAAGTCACAAGGACCCTTGGTTTCAAGTTCTCCTATTCTTTTAATCATTCCTCAGTCTTGAGGGAGAGGAGGCGATGACCACTCTGCTTCCTGCTGAAAAGGGGCAGAGTTTGGTGATAGAGAAATAAAGCTGTTTTACATTCCATTGAAAGTATTCTTTAGTTCCTGGTTTACCATGAGTATTTTGTACTACTATAATGTTTGCTTTTTCACTGGGATCCTTGCTTTTAGTCCTAAAGATGAGATACTTAAAAAAAAACATACCGTCTCCAACAGTTAGGAAACATAGGATTATCAGTATAATGTGTTCCTGTAATAACCCACAAAAGAGGGCTTGTATTCCAGAAAGTAGCCAGGAAATTGCTCTGCCATCTTCTCCTTCCCTTCTCTTCCCCTGCTGTAACTCAGCGTAGCCTGGGAACCTGCAAATGCAGCCTGGGAAACTAAAAACTCAGCCGGAGAAACAATAACTTGGCTCGGGAGACTGAAACTTGCCCTAGCCCTTACCTTAGCCCGGTACATAGACACCTATCCTTGACCAATCAGTAGTGACCACTAGCCCTTACCTTAGCCAGGTGAATTGGAAC
>PVJL010015194.1:0-25175 GCA_004026885.1 Lyroderma lyra | reverse complement strand
AGCGGGCGGCGCGGAAGGGGCGGCCGGGCAGCCATGTCGCTTTTGTCCGCGGCGCGGGCGGCCCTGCGCGTGTACGCGATGGGCGCGGCGGTGGCCCTGGCGCAGCTGCTGAGACGCTGCTTCGGGGGCTTCGCGGAGCCAGGTCAGCGCCGGGGGCGCGCGGGGCGGGGGCTTCGGGGCGCGTCGCGCCCGCGTGACCTTGACTCCGGGGCGCGCCGGGCGGGAGGGACCGCGCCGGCGGCGGGTGGGGGTCGTGCGCCCGCGCCCTCCTGCGCCCCCGCCGGAGCCCCTGCCCCCCCGGTTCGTGGCCGGGAGCCCGGGCACCCGGCTCTGAGGCGGGGCTCTCGCCACGGGGGTGCGGGGTGCTGGGCGCGCGCCCCGGCCCCTGCGATGAGGAGGGGGACCCCCAGGCCTCGCCCTGCCCCCCGCGCGGCTCGGGGCGGGGGGGGGGGGACGGGCCTCGGGCGGCGGCTGCGGTCGGTCCCGGCGGGGGGCGGGGAAGGCACTTCCGCCCGGTTTGTAACTTTGTTTCTTTGCCCTTAAAGCCCCAGCGGGTCCCCCGCCCGCACGCCCCCGGGGTCACGCGCGTTCACGCTGCGGAAGCGGCGCCGCGAGCGCACTTGGCCGAGCCCGGTTGTAATCACAGGTCTGAGGGGGCCGGGGAACCCCCCCACCTGTAAGTGGGAACTGGGGGGGGGGGTCTGCTTGTGGGCGGGGCATCCTCGCTGGGGCCCACGTGACTGGGGGGGTGCAGAGAAAGAAACCCCGCTCTTCCTGGAAACACAGTGTTCTGGGCGAAGCCCGCCGTGTTACTCTGTAGCGAGGAGGGGTCCTGCCCGCCCGAGGACGGAGCTGCTTGTCACACTGTTGCCCTTGCAGGGCCTGGTGGCTCCCCCCGGACCCCCGCTGAGTGCCTGGCGAAGCACCTGGCCAGTCGCCTTCCTCTGTCCTTCGCAGAGAGGAGGGACAGGGGAGGGTGCCTGGGCCCCTCTGCAGTTTGGGGACAGCAGGACAGGGAGCCCCACTCGCCATACAGTCTTTTATTTTATTAAAAAAAATTTTTTTTTATTCTATCGAGGTGACAGGGGTTCAGTAACACTAAGTGTCAGGGGCGCGCTATGGCAGGGTGACCTCAGTGTGCTGGGGTGCGTGCTCACTACACAAACAGGAGTATCCTGTCCCCGACCTTGCAGGGTAGGCTCCCGGTTCACCAGAACGCGGGCGAGCACCCAACACCGGAAGGAAGAAGACTGTTGATCTAGAATGAGTGTCTCCTGCAAGGTCATCTAATCTGGGGGCCCCCCTGCACCCCAGGGCGGCTTCGAAGGGGGCCCAGCACACATCCACCAGGTGTCTTCAAACATGGCCAACGTGATGCTCCCACCTAGTTTTGCTTTAGCTCCTCAGCTGTCGTGGGTGCGAGTGTGTTTTACGTGTGGCCCAGCGAAACCACAAGGTGGGCCACCGCTGGTCCACTGCATTTCTTCCAGAAAAGTCATTTCCTATGAAGGTGCACGTCACTGGCCAATGGCTTGCGCTGAGCCACCCACAGCCCGTCGGTTGGCTTAGATGCAATTTTTGACCCCGGACGAGGAACGGCTTCTGTGTTTGTCTGCAGGTGGCCGGCGTCCCAGGTGGCACCGATCCAGTGCCTTTGTCACCTCCTCCGCATTGGGGGGAGGAATCTGTGAACTTTGCCCCGTGATGGAGAGGCCATGTCACACCAGAAAAGTAGCTCGAGTTCGTTTCTCAGAATGGGGGAATTGAGGATACGTACACCCCTGGTCACTCTTTAAAGGGGCACACGTGTGACAGGCATGTTGCAGGTTCCCCTTAGAGCAAGCTTGTCCTATCGGGGGCCCCACACCCCCCATGCTCCCCAATACAAATCCTTAAGCTGTCTTAAAACATGGTGAACGTGATGCCCAGAACCTTTGGGGAGCTCACCAGCTGTGGGGAGTGTGAGTGCCTTGTGCGGGTGACCCAAGACAGGGCTGCCAGTGTGGCCCAGGGACGCCACAAGGTGGGACACCTCCTGCCTCACTTAGACGGTACGAAGGCAACAGAGCGTCACGGACCTAAGTGGCACCTCGGCGTCCAGGGCTCATACCCTGCGTTCCCTCAGCCCCGGAACACGAGTACATTGTTGTGCCGTGGGAGTCCACTGCCACCTGGTTTGCAACATTTTACACAAAGAATGTGAATGAGCACGCGGCTGACAGACAGTCCGAGGCTCAGCCCCGCCCCCGACGTGTGGCTACAATGTCTCACTCCTGCGGTTGCTCTGGTGCATCCACAGAGCTGGGAACCCACCGACATCGTTCTGTTTGCAGCGTTCTGTGTCGAGTGGTGTTTCCGTTTGCAAAATTGAGTCACTTAGCATCGCTGAGAGGGTCAAATCCTAGAAGATGGAGCATTCCTGTGCGTGGGGGGGAGAAAGAACTGGATGCAGGTCGTCCATGCCTTTCTGTGGCATGAGGGTCAGAGACACCGTGGGTAGGGAAATCGCTCCAGCAACATTGTTTCTAGTTTCTCTTCACCCTGAAAACCAGTCCGATTGGCTTCAGCCTCCGCGACCGTGTGGACGGAACGTTAACGGAACGTGGCCGCGAGCTGCACGTGCTTAATTTTTTTGTCCTAAACAGGAAACGCGTGGTCAGGTGGGTCTCGGGGTCCCGTTTCCAAGTGTGTGACTTAATGGGTACGCGGGACAGGCTCCTGGGGCCTCACACCTCAAGCATTTGGGCTCACACCTGTGGGCAGTCGTCCAGGTGTGTGAAGAATGCTTCTTCCCGCCACGGCGAACGGAGGGTTTTGCTGGGAGCTCAATCCGACGTGTGAGTGAGTGCAGACGGGCTCCTCCTCGGTGTCCGTGTCCCCCCTCTTCTGTCTCTGATGACACCGTCCTGGGGCTCAGGGCCCCCCTGACCCAGGATGACCTGGTCTCAGACCCCTCACGTCGTCACGTCCGCAAAGACCTTGTTCACCAATAAAGCCTCGTGCACAGGCTTGGGGACGATGTGGACTTCGGGGGAGGGGACACTTCATGCCACTGTGGTCGCGACGCAGAGGTGGCTCTGAACACACTCCCAGCCCTCAGACCGCGCCCGGTGGCCACAGTTTGTTATTTAATCCTCGGAGCACAGTGCAGCGAGCTCAACGCTGTGCACAGAACACGCTACTTGTAAGGAGCCCCAGCTGCCCTTTCTGGGGGTGTCCCAGCCCTGATTGGTGGGTGACTCTGAGGGACCGGCTGTGTGGCCATCAGTGACAACCCGGGGCTCAGATCTCGCGATGCCCCGCTGCCTCGGCACCCAGGATGCGTGACCGCCAGCCGTGGGCATCTCGGGGGGCACGCCGGGATCGCGGACTCCATTCCCTCCCCCACGTGTCCCACGTGTGCCGCCTGCAAAAAGAAAGTTTTAATGTCTCTAAGGCCAACGCGACGGTCGCTCGGGCCCAACGGAGTCTCTGCGGCTTTGATGCATCTGAGCAGCCGTAGGTGACGAGGGACGCACGCGTTCTTGCTGACCGTGAGGTGTCCGGGAGCGGTGGGTCCCCCACCAGTGGCCCCCGTGGCCGGTCCCGTGTGGGTGGGCCTCCTGGGGGGTGGGGGCAGGTGGAGATGAGGAGACAGGTGCACGCAGCGCAGAGACGTGACAGGAAGCGCGCGTCCTCGGCGTGCCCTCGTGGCACGTGGGACGCTCTCTGCCACCACCGTCCCGGAGGCCACCCAGCAGGACAGGTGAGCTGGGTCCGGCCGCGTGCTGGGTCCCTTCTCACCCTGTGTTTGTCTCCTGCTTCTCAGCAGGTGCTCACGCATGAGCGGCGTGGCGTCGGCGGGTGGCCCCGGTGGAGGCGGCGCGATGGAGTCCAAGGGCGCGGACGGCGGCCCCACGGACCTGAAGCTGGTGGCGCACCCGCGCGCCAAGAGCAAAGTGTGGAAGTACTTCGGCTTCGACACCAACGCGGAGGGCTGCATCCTGCAGTGGAAGAAGATCTACTGCCGCATCTGCATGGCGCAGATCGCCTACTCGGGCAACACCTCCAACCTGTCCTACCACCTGGAGAAGAACCACCCCGAGGAGTTCTGCGAGTTCGTCAAGAGCAACACGGAGCAGATGCGCGAGGCCTTCGCCACGGCCTTCTCCAAGATCAAGACGGACTCGGCGCCGCAGCCCGCCCCCGACGCGCTGGCCGCCAAGACGGCCCACGGCCACGAGAACAAGCGGCAGCAGGAGCTGACGGCCGCCGTGCTCGGGCTGGTGTGCGAGGGGCTGTTCCCCGCGTCCATCGTGGACGAGCCCACCTTCCGGGCGCTGCTGAAGGCGGCTGAGCCGCGCTACGAGCTGCCCAGCCGCAAGTTCCTGTGCACCAAGGCGCTCCCGGAGAGGTACGGCGCCGTGCGCGACGCGGTGCTCAAGGACCTGGCCGACGCGCGCTGGTGCGGCATCGCCACCGAGCTCTGGCGCAGCGACAGCCAGAACCGGACCTACGTGACGCTGACCGCCCACTTCCTGGCCGGCGGGCCCCCCGGCTGCCTGACCGTGGGCTCCCGCTGCCTGAAGACGTTCGAGGTGCCCGAGGAGAACGCCACGGAGGCCATCACCAGGGTGCTCTACGAGGCCTTCATCGAGTGGGGCATCGGCGCCAAGGTGTCCGGGGCCACCACGGACGGCCGCAAGGACGTGGCCAAGGCCTGCGCCCTGCTGGACATCTCCGTGCACATGCCGTGCCTGGGCCACACCCTGCAGGCCGGCATCCAGCAGGCCTTCAAGCTGCCCAAGCTGGGCGCGCTGCTGGCGCGGTGCCGCAAGCTGGTGGAGTACTTCCAGCAGTCGGCCATGGCCATGTACCTGCTCTACGAGAAGCAGAAGCAGCGGAACGCGGCCCACGGCATGCTGGTCAGCAACCGCGTGGCCGGGTGGCGCAGCACGCTGGCCATGCTCCGGCGGCTCCGCGAGCAGCAGTTCGTCATCGCGGGCGTGCTGGTGGAGGACAGCAACAACCACCACCTGATGCTGGAGGCCGCCGAGTGGGCCACCATCGAGGCGCTGGTGGACCTGCTGCAGCCGTTCCAGCAAGTGGCCGACATGCTCTCGGCCTCGCGCCACCCGGCCATCAGCATGGTCAAGCCGCTGCTCCACATGCTGCTCAACAGCACGCTGAGCGTCAAGGAGACGGACCCCAAGGAGATCAGCATGGCCAAGGAGGTCATCGCCAAGGAGCTCGCCAAGACCTACCAGGACGCACCCGAGGTGGACATGTTCCTGAACGTGGCCACCTTCCTGGACCCCCGCTACAAGCGGCTGCCCTTCCTGTCCGCCTTCGAGAGGCAGCAGGTGGAGAACAGGGTGGTGGAGGAGGCCAAGGGCCTGCTGGACAAGATCAAGGAGGGCAGCTACCCGCCGCCGGACGACAGGGTCTGCACGCCGCCCGAGGAGCCCCCCGCCAAGAAGGCGGCGGCGGCGTCCCCGGCGCCGGCCAGCGTCATCCACGACATGCTGGCCGAGATCTTCTGCCCCACGGCCGGCGTGGAGGACCAGGAGGAGTGGCAGGCGCAGGTCCTGGAGGAGCTGAGCAACTTCAAGTCGCAGAAGGTGCTGGGGCTGCACGAGGACCCCCTGCGCTGGTGGTCGGACCGCCTGGCCCTCTTCCCGGTGCTGCCGCAGCTCGTGCGCAAGTACTGGTGCGTGGCGGCCACGCGCGTGGTCCCCGAGCGCCTCTTCGGCTCCGCCGCCAACGTGGTGGCCGCCAAGCGCAACCGGCTGGCCCCGGCGCACGTGGACGCGCAGGTCTTCCTGTACGAGAACGCGCGGGCGGGCGCGGAGCCCGAGCCCGAGGAGGAGGACGAGGGGGAGTGGGGGCTGGACCAGGAGCAGATGTTCACGCTGGGCGACGCGGTGCACGCCAGCCTCTTCGGGATCCGGGACGGCGGCTTCGTGTAGCGTGGCTGGGGCCACGGCCCCGGGAGCCACGGCTCCGGGAGAACAGCCCCGGGGGACACGGCCCCGGGGGACACGGCCCTGTTGGACACACGTGGCTGTCCACTCTGACCCCATGGTGGGGCGTACGAGGGTCGGTCACGCAAGGACACAAAGACACACGGTGGCCTGGAGGCCATGGGGACACGGCTGGCCCACGGAGCATTTCCCCGTGGACATCCACGTGCGTCCCCCCCCACGGGACCCTCGCCTCTGGGGAGATCGCGGGGGCGGGGGTGGGGAATCACCTGTACCCCGAAATGCCTTGTGTTGAAGAGAAACCGTGACGTTCACGGGGAGTGTGTCACGCCAGCCCTCATTAAAAAGCAGACAAGACAGAGTCTCGTGTGATGTGTGTGGCTTTGCGGGGGGGGGGTCCCCTCGTTCCTGTCGCTAGAACCCACTTGGGGGGCACGCAGGGCCAGGAGTCCTTTCTTCGGTGTCTAACCTCGCATTGGGCCCGTTTCCTCCAGAATCCTGTCTTTCTGGGGGATCAGGATGAGCCCCACTTCGTGGAAAACACCTTCTCAAGACAAGGAACCCCCAGCGCGCCCACCGCCGGGTCCCCCGACATTGGATGATGCAAAAGGCCTCCCGAGTTCTGCCTTGTGAACGCCAAATCCTGGGCCCAGTCCATTTGAAAACAGCTCTGCACACAGTTTTGGGGGGTCGTTCTGTGGGGCCGGGGGGGCGGCTTTGGGTATCTGGGGACCCAAGACGGCCGTTTCCATCACTCACGACTATTTTTTAAAATTATTTTGTGTTTTAAAGCAGCTGAGGGCCTTTCTTCCTGAGCCAGGGCCTGCGGCTGTCATTCCGGTGTCTGGTCTGGGGTGGGCGTGGTGTCGAGATAGGGGCGTGGCTGTGGGCGTGGTGTCGAGATAGGGGCGTGGGTGTGCTGTCGAGATAGGGGCGTGGCTGTGGGCGTGGTGTAGAGAGGTTTAGAGGTGGGTGTGGTTTGGGGGTGGGCGTGGTGTAGGGGTGACTGGTGTAGAGGTGGGCGTGGTGTAGAGATAGGGGCGTGGCTGTGGGGCACAGTGTAGAGATAGGGCCTGGCTGTGGGCGTGGTATAGAGATATGGGCCTGGCTATGGTCATGGTGTAGGGATAGGGGCGTGGCGGTGGGGCACAGTATAGAGATAGGGCCTGGCTGTGGGCGTGGTATAGAGATATGGGCGTGGCTATGGTCATGGTGTAGGGATAGGGGCGTGGCGGTGGGGCATCGTGTAGAGATAGGGCCTGGCTGTGGGCGTGGTGTTGAGATAGGGGCGTGGTGTCGAGATAGGGGCGTGGTGGTGGGTGTGGTGTAGAGAGGTTTAGAGGTGGGTGTGGTTTGGGGGTGGGCGTGGAGTAGAGGTGACTGGTGTAGAGGTGGGCGTGGTGTAGAGATAGGGGCGTGGCTGTGGGGCACAGTGTAGTGATAGGGCCTGGCTGTGGGCGGGGTATAGAGATATGGGCGTGGCTATGGTCATGTAGGGATAGGGGCGTGGCGGTGGGTGTGGTTTGGGGGTGGGCGTGGTGTAGAGGTGACTGGTGTAGAGGTGGGCGTGGTGTAGAGATAGGGGCGTGGCGGTGGGCGTGGTATGACGGTGGGGGTGCTGTAGAGAGGGGTACGCATTTAGACACGTCAAAATCATTGGTGAGGGTCCACAGTGTCGTCCAACATCGGACCCTCCTACCCTCAGCGTTGGGTGTCATTAAAAATTAACTTCTGCAGCTTCTGCTTCCTATTACACAAGGGACGTCAGAGTCTCCGAACTCCTGGGCTCTCCCTGCGGCCTGGCACCCCTCAGTGTTGGGGGTTCCGTCTTCCCGCATCCTGTGCCTGGGTCCCGGGAGTCTTTGTGACATGACCGGTGGTGCCCCGATGACACTTCTCCTCTGGGACGGCTGGGGGTTCCCACCGATGGTACTGGATGAGTTTGCTTTGTGGGTTTTCTTTCTGGGAAGATCGGGTTGCTGGGGGGCGGGGTGCAGTTTGGAGAGCAGATGGGACCCCCAAGGACCAGAGCTGGTGGGGTGTCGGGGAGCTCCCCCACTGTCGCTGTTGGCCAGCGTGGTAGCTGGGAATTACTCCACTGGGTGATGGATCGCAGACGTACGTACTGAGTTTTATTTGTGATCCCGTGTGTGGATGGAATGGATTCTACCTGTGTATGTACTAATTATATACTAATTATATACTAATTATATACTCATGCGTAGTCTGGTTTATGACCTACCCTTCTAGCTATCGTGCATTTATTAATCATCTATGTATTGACATAATTTCTATCAATCATCTACCCATTTATCATCTATGTAGATGATAGATACTTAGATACACTCTTATCTGCCATCTACCTGTCTATATCATCTACAATTTATCATCTGTGTATTATCTATCACTGTATCATCTATCAGGTACCTAGTACCATCTATCAATTATCATCTATCATCGATCATTTATCTGTTTATCATCTTCCCATCTGTATATCCATGTATCGTCTTATCTACCTATCATCTTGTCTACCTATCATCTCGTGATACCATCCATCTACCTACCTACGTAGCTATCATCTACCGACCGACCTACCTCCCTGTAGATCCTGTTGGCTCTGTTTCTCTGGAGAACCCCGACGAGTGGCGATAGACATATATCTATATCTGGGTAAAGATATATATATACATTGAAACTGAATCATGCAGTCTGGGACACCGAGAAGTCTGCAAGCTGGTGACCTAAGGAAGCTGGTGACGTCACTCAGTCCAAGTCTGAAGGGCTGAGAAGCAGGACCACTGATGTCCAAGGGCAGGAGAGGACGGACGTCCCAGCATAGGCAGAGAGAGATGAATTCTGCCCCCACCTTGGGGCGGGGGTTGATGCAGACCCTCAACTGCTGAGACGAGGCCCACCTGCTCCGGGGGTGGGCCATGGGCTTTCCCCAGTCCCCTGACTCAGTGGCTCATCTCCTCCCGAAGGACCTTCCCGGTCATGCCCAGAAGTAACGCTCGCCCACCACGTCCCGGCCAAGCTGATACGCTTCAACGTCCTTGGGCCCGAGTGGACCGACCTCCCACATCCGGTCGCACCTGCCCATCCCCCACTCTGCTTCCCCGCCATGCTCCAGGGCGGCGTGGGTCCTGTCCAAACTCACCACGTCCCAGTGGATGCCCTGCCCACAGCGGGGTGGGACTCGTCTTCACATAGGACACGGCATTCCTCGGAAGTGCCACAGGCACAGGGCAGTTTCCGTTCCACTCGTGCTTCCTGAGTTCTCATCACCCCAGGCTCCTCCCCTTGCGTCCAGGCCCAACGCATGTAGCATCGCCTCGTCGTTTTGTGTTTAATGAACGCCCTCGCTGCTCTAGCGGAGTTGTAGGTTCTGCAGCAACGTTGAGCAAGGAGGTACAGACGGTTCCTCTACGTCCTGGTCCCCCAACCAAACGGCGCCTTTTCTCACAGCGCAATGTGCGAGGCAGCGTCTGGGGCTTCTTGGACAGCCAACCAGGGCAAGGATGTCCCCTGGGCCCAGTCAGGGCTATTGGTGGAAGCACAGAGCAAGGGTGTTGACGTATTTGTGTGTGTGTTTTTGTTTTCCGTGAGGTTAACTTTGCAATCAGTCACGTTTGAGCAAAGCAGATTGCCCTCCCTAGTGTGGGTGGGCCTCACCTCATCAGCTGAAGGACAGAAGCCAAAAAACAAAAATCAAAACACAAAAAACAGCAAGGTCGTTGGAAGAAGACAGACTTCTGCCTCCTGATGGCTTTGGGACTTGACCTGCAGAGTCAGCTCTTCCCTGAGTGCTTCACGGGCTGGACTAACCTGCAGGTTTTGCAGGTGGCAATCTCTCTACACATCTGCCGCTGAGCAAGCCGGCTCCTTAAAATCAATCAATCGATCGCTATCGATCTCTCTCTCTCTCTCTGTCCTTCAAACAGGAGCCACAGAATACCTGGATGGGTTTCAAAACACCTGAGCAGGGGGCCAGGAAGGCCACATGTCTTGCTTTTACATTGCACATTTAAAAAAAAAAAAAAGGAAATCTACATTATACGACGGCACAAGCTTAGACTTTTGTTGTTTGTTTGTTTGTTTTTCCTTGAGATTCTTTTCTCAAAGTTCTACTGGGCGATGACTGTGGGTTCGCATGCAGCTGTAGGAGAGACTCCGGCGAATCCTGTGGGCACGTTGCTGGGGTTTTCTCCCAGTGGGAAGGTCTCGCCACGAATGGGTCCTAACCGTGTCACGTGGAGACACACTGACGTGGAAGCATGGCAGGGTTGCCAGGCCATTGCCCCGTTCCAACGTGGATTCGTTTCTGTGTTGGTGTAGCTCGTTCTCCGTGGTCCTCTCTGTGAATTCTCCATCCCTCCGGGACACAGCGGTTCTGTCCCCACCTGGTGTCCCTGTGGTGTTGCCATAACCCCCTGGAGGTTCATCCAAGTCTTTGTAGAAACAATCGACCTGGAAAAACTCTTGTGTAGAAAGACGCTCCCCCTAAAGGTTTTCCTTATCACCAACGGGGCTGCAACGAATAGTGGGGTGCACGCGCATGTCTTTGCCTACTCTTGGGGACGCGTCTGGGGACCCTGGGAGTGAATTGCTGGATGACACAGAATATGCAGATCCGCATGAGACAGACCTCCCTCCCTCACCTCCTCACGAGCTCTCGGTGGGACAGTCACACATGGTACACGTGTCTGATGTTTTTGTGGGGGGTTGACCCATCCTGCGTAGGACCCCTGTGCTCAACGTTGATGAAAACTCACATTTCACACTTGTATGGTCTCTCATCACGAGTGACGTTCAACCTTGTCCTCTATGTGTTATTCAACGTGTGTGAATTCCTTATTTCCTTTGACCGTTTGGGGGCGGGGACGTGAGATGTTCCCGTATTGTTTTACGAGAGTTCTTTACGTACGGAGAATGTGTCCTTCGTCCGACATTCTTACAACGTGTCATCTGCCTGTGGGTGTTACTGAGGCAGGTTGACTTGTACGGAAGTACGTCTTTTTCACATGGTCAGGGGTGTAGAATGCTTCCTCCAAGACTTTCTACAGCTTTGCTGTTAGAGAAAGACACGCACGCACACATGCACACACACACATGCACGCACACATGCACAGGCACACACACGCACATGCACGTGCACGCACATTCACATACATGCACACGCACACGCACACACATGCATGCACACACATGCACACGTGCACACATGCACGCACACATATGCACATGCACACACATGCGCACATGCACGAGCACACATGCACACACACATGCACGTGCACGAACACATGCACAGGCACACACACGCACATGCACGTGCACGCACATTCACATACATGCACACGCACACGCATGCACACACATGCACACGCACATGCACGCGCACACATATGCACATGTGCACACGCACACACATGCACGTGCACGCGCACACATGCACGAGCACACATGCACACACACACATGCACCTGCACGCACACATGCACATGTGCACACGCAAACACGCACACGCAGTGCTAGGACATGTTCCTCTGCTTTTAAGGCTCAGCTGTTATCGACGCCAACCTCTGAGCCGCCTGTTGGTGAGTGCGGGGTGGTCAGCCGGTATTCAGAGCGCTGTGTCCTTTCACCCTTTTCTCCTGGCGCCTGACAGCGGGGGGGAGGGGTCAGCCCTCCCAGTGACACTCTTCAGTGAGAGCCGTGAGCCCGGGCATTCCCAGGGCCCTCACGCACACGGCGCCCAGGCAGCGCCCGCACCTGCCGAGTGCACACACCTGTGGGGCCGCACCTGCCGAGTGCGCACCTGTGGGGCGTGCCGGCCTCCCTCCTATCTGAGCAGCACAGTGGTGCCACGTGTGGTGGCACACAAGCGACTGCAGAGAATCAGCACGACTCCTGGCCGCCACCAGTTTTGGGGGGAGGCCCTCGACCCGCCCGAGGAATCCAGTGTGAGACCCTCTGAGCGTTCACCAGGCGGCCGAGGGCCACGGCGTCTCGGCAGAGTCTCAGGGGGCCTTCTCTGCAGGGTGTTTGCTTTTCTTCTTCTTGATTTCTAAGAACTCTTTACATATGAGCCGGTGATGGGACTGGGCCAATTGTCTCCCAATTCACCTTGTAGTCTTGACGCTGAGTGACGTTGGTCTAGTGATTGTCCTCAACGCCGACGGGCGGTGAGGGAGGCGTGGCCACGCTGAGGCTCAAAAAATATCTTGTTGTTACGTGTGCTTTCTTCTGCATTTTTATTGTTGCTTTTGACTGACGTATTGTTCCACCCTACGGTGTCCTTGGAAGGGTCTTGGGACCTGTGGGTAGAATTTCATCTTTTTTTCCCCCAAAACGTCTACTTACGTGACCTGAGACCACTTCCTGAAAAGTTTACGTTTGTCGTGTTTTTTCATATGTTCAAACTTCCGGGGCAGCCCGTTCCCGGCACAGGGGTGCAGCCTTTTGTAGGTCCCACCTTGGGGCTCCCCGGGGCCCCGTTGGAAGAACTGTCTTGGGCCCCACATGACACTGACTGACACAAACGACAGCCAATGAGCTAACAAGGAAACCAAAATGGTCTGTGCGTCCATGGTGGTGTAAGAGCACTGACGGATGGGTGTCCACTGCGTCCTGTGCCGTGCTGGGTCCGACGTGGTCCGGACAGCCCCTGTGGCCCGAGTCCTGGGATTAGTCGCGTGGGTCGGGGGTCCTGCTGCCCACCCGCCTGCAGAAATCACAGCGAAGCCTCGTGGCCGGAGTTCCCGTCCCCCTGTGTGCTGATGGACTCTGCTCCCCCAGTGTGAGCCTTTGTGGCATGGGGGGCCCCCTCCCCGTACCGGAATCGTAATAATTAATAATAATAAAACCTGCACCTTAACCCAGGTCCTCCCAGGGGCATCTGCAGGACGGGCTGGCGGTGGAGCTCCCCAGGGGTGTCTCCTTGGGCTGCAGCCCCTCGGGGCCCCATTCCTGCCTCCCGAGCCCCTGGGAATTGGGGGGGCCTCCGATAGGGAGCCGTGTGTGCACGGGGCGTGCTCCTGCTCCTGGGGCTCCATCCTCTGTCCTAGAAGCTCACCCTGATGGGCTGTTTTTTTTTTCTTTTTTCATTCCCTCCTGCAGTCTTGCCTCCGCAACCCGACCGCGTTGCCATAGTGACGGGAGGCACGGATGGGATCGGCTTCGCGACGGCCAGGCGCCTGGCGAGGCTCGGCATGACCGTCGTCCTAGGTGAGGACTTTCGTTTTACATGGACGCGGAGTCCACCGCTCGGGGGACAGACGCAGCCCCCTGGGGTCCCCCGTGGCTGCAGGGCGGCTGGGGTGGGGTGGGGGTGGGGCGTCAGGCTTCACGCTCGGCAGCTGAAAACACGCTTTTGCAGGAAACGTAGCTCCGGCACGAGCGTCCGTCGTGCATTTTTTCTCTTCTGTGTGGGACTCGCTGGGGACAGACAGACATCAACCTGACGTAGTTTGCAAGGGCTGAAGTGACAGAGGACCCCAGACCTGCAGCATGGGGGACAAACCCCTGGATTGTGACATTCTGGGCTGGGGGGGTCCTCTGGGGTCGCCCTGAAGGCATGAGAGTCGTTCCAGGGCTTCCTGCGTCTCAGACGGGCGTCAGCACTCGGGAGCACGTCATCGAACAGATGCCTGCTCCCCCCAACGCCCCGAAACGGAATGCCCCCCACACCCCCCGAGAGCCTCCTGGAGCTGGGAGCCTGGCGGAAACCTGGGGATAGAGCTGATGGGGACCCTCCCGTCCCAGCAAGGCTGAGCCGTGGGGAAAGGGGGGAGCTCTTAGGTGGGTGCACATGGACTTGTGCTTCCGGACCGTGACTTTGAAATTGCTGTAACTGGGCTCCAACACACGTTTATGACTCAAAACAGGAACCGTTAGTGTCCACCCAGTGTAGCCACTGGCAGCTGTAGATGGGCCAGGCCAGGAGGGCATTGGGTCACATGGACTGTGCTCAGGGCTGGCCGGGCGAGGTGTGCACCCTGCAGACACTGTACCCTGATCACACGTGAGCAGCCATGTGGGTCCTGCATGCAGAGACGGGGGCCATGCACACAGAGACAGGGGCCACGCATGCAGAGACGGGGGCCATGCACGCAGAGACGGGGGCCACACACGCAGAGACAGGACCCCGCACGCAGAGATGGGGGCCACACACGCAGAGACAGGACCCCGCACGCAGAGATGGGGGCCACGCACGCAGAGACAGGACCCCACACACAGAGACGGGGGCCTCTGCACGCAGAGACAGGGGCCACACGTGCAGAGACGGGGGCCACGCACGCAGAGACAGGGCCCCTGCACACAGAGGCAGGACCCCACATGCAGAGACGGGGGCCATGCATGCAGAGACGGGGGCCATGCACGCAGAGACAGGACCCCACACACAGAGACGGGAGCCCCTGCATGCAGAGACGGGGGCCACGCACGCAGAGACAGGGGCCCTGCACGCAGAGACAGGGGCCACGCACGCAGAGATGGGGGCCCTGCATGCAGCCGTGTGGCCCCTGCATGCAGAGACGGGGGCCCCTGCATGCAGCCATGTGGCCTGTGCACACAGAGACAGGGGCCCCTGTTTGTGGAGAGTCTGGTGTGGTGCCTGTCAGCACCAAGGCCTTTCTCCCCTGGAGCTGGACAAGAGGCAGCCCCCCATCTGCACACGCCCCCCACACCCCCGGACAAATGCACGTAGGCTCCCCGTTAACCGGCACACGAGCAAGCAGCCCTTCCCAGTAACTGAGGACAGCTCTGCAGGGAGGCCTCGTCCCTGCGTGCCACTTAAGTCCGGGGTCACGGCACGCCGACCGCCGTCGGCCCACGGGCCCCTCATGAGGTCTGACGCTGACCACAGACCCCGAAAGACGGGCAGGTGGGCAGGGTTCCCATAGTGACCATCCTGACCGGACGGACTCTGATGCCCAGCATGGGGAGAGATGGACAGCACTGGGGTGACCGTCCATGCCAACGTGCCCCTGCCCCCCCACATATGTGGGGAGACTCCCAGCAAACGGGGAAGGAGCACGTGAAGTCCCACACGTCTTCACGGGAGCCAAGGCGCCGACAGCTGTGTGTGCTTCGCGCCGGAGATGTCGGGCTCCTCCCGGGCGGGGATGGGGCATAGACGTGCACCCCCAAACAAGCCCTGTGCCCCGTGGAGCTTGGAGGCGTGTGACAGTGTCTCCTTGCTTGTGAGCTAGAACCTGTCAATGAAATAAAATGGATGAGGGGGACCCCCCACCCCAGAAAACTTCAGGGGGCATTGCTGCACGTTGTCCGTGTTGATTCGCGTGTGTGTGCACTTCAGCCACCTGCAAAGGCCTCCCCGCGGGACGCGGCCCAGCTAGCGTGACGCTGTCCCCACGGCTCAGAGCCTGACCCCTAACTCTGTCTCCCCCTCCCCCGCTTTTAGCTGGAAATAACGAATCCAGAGCCCAAGAAGCTGTGAAAAAGATAAAAGAGGAAACCTTGAACGACAAAGGTCTGTTCCTGCGCGGCTGATTCCGTCCCTTGGTCGGAGCTGTGTTCGGTGGGGACGGTGGCCAACCCCCATCCCACGAAGCACATGGACGTGGGGGCCGGGGCTGGGGGTGGACAGGAGGCAGGTGACCCCTGGAGGTCTGTGGTGCCAGGGACACCTTCTCACGGCATTCCCCATGTGTAGAATGACTGACTGGGTCTCAAACGAGCACAGGGGGTCACGTGGGAGCCTGCGTGCGCGTGCTCGCTCCCACGGGGACCCCCGAGGGACCGAATGTGGTGGAAGGGGCAGCAGATCAGCCAGGAGCCCCCAGACCCAATATGCAGCCAGCCACAGGGGCGTCCACCCTGCGCCAGTTCCCTGGGCTTGCGGGTGCAGCACGCGTGGGGCCTGCATGGTGCAGCCTGGCTCGAGGACGGGGCCACGCCCCTCTGTCCTTATCCTGAGCTCACCTGGAAACCCACCTGCGTCCTTGGCAGGTCCCGCCGTGGGGCTGGCTCAGCCCTGGTCTTGCGTCCAGCGCTCTCCCTCGTCCCCCCTGCAGCGTGACACGTGCCTGTAAGCCAGGGAGTGGAGGGGGTCTCCCCGTTCGTGTTCGGTGCCGGGCACCCTCGTCCCATGGTCACTTGACTGGTCGCTGTCCCAGGTGTGGGTCTGACACGTCCCACGCCTGCCCGGACTCGTCTGGGACCATTTCTGTTTCGCGTGTTTTGCAGACGGTGCATTTTCACACGTCTGTACTGGAGACAATGAGAAGGTCAATGGCACAGCCCCTGAGTGGCAACGTACCTCTAAACTTGCCATCTTTTGTCTAAAGGAGACACAAAATACCTTTGGGGTAACACGTTGTAAAGAGACCTCTGACCTGGGACACATTCTCTGTGTGTGTGTGTGGCGGGGGAGGGTGGTTAGTATTCACTTACCTGCCATGTACGGCCAGACCTATCGGTGTCTATCTTTTTATTATTTAAAAGAAATTTTCCTAGACTTGAATTTTTAGCACGGTTTTAGATGTGCAGGAAATAGCAACCAGTTCCCATGTGCCAGCGCCCACAGTTCCTCCTAATTAACATCTTGCATGAGCATGATACATTGTTACAATTGGGGCTGGGGACATAGACCCATTGTTACAGTGGGTGGGAGCAGATACAGACACAATGTTAACAATTGGTGCATGTGGGGATAGGGACACGTTATAATTGATGGGGGTGATACAGACACATTGTTACGACTAATGGGGTCATGTAGACACATTGTTACAACATATAGATACATTGTTACAATTGATGGGAGGAGATACAGACACATTGTTAACAATTGGTGCGTGTGGGGATATGGACACATTGTTACAACTAATGGGGTCGTGTAGACACATTGTTACAACATATAGACACATTGTTACAATTGATGGGAGGAGATACAGACACATTGTTAACAATTGGTGAGTGTGGGGATATGGACACATTGTTACAATCATGGGGTCATAGAGACACATTGTTATAGCTGGTGATGGGGAAATGGACACATTGTTATAATTAATGGGGAATATAGATACATTGTTTCAATTGGTTAGCGTGGGGATATAGACACATTATAACTGATGGGGGTGACATAGACACATTGTTACGACTAATGGGGTCATATAGACACATTGTTACAATTGATGGGAGGAGATATAGACACATTGTTATCAACTAAGGTCCACAGTTTATTTTAGGGTTGGTCTTGGAATTGTCTGTCCCTGTGGCTTCGGGCAAATGTATAATGACACGTGTCCATTATTATACATCGCACAGAGTATTTTCAGTGCCCTGAACATTGTCTGAGCTCTGCTTACTCATCCCGACCCACACACACACCCCGGCACCATCTGGCCACCACTCACGTTGCTGTCTCCATAGTTTTGTCTTTCCCAGAATGTCACGTAATCGGACTCTCGGCAGTGTGCAGCCTTCTCACTCCGTAATGTGCATTTCAGGTTCGTCCCGTGTCTTTTCCGGCCGGATCGCTCATTTATTTTTAGCGCTGACTATATATTTTTAGTAAGGACAAACCCCGGCTCTGCGGGGAGATGAAAAAGCACATCTACGTTCACAATGGAATGGTAGGTGGGTTTACACCAAAGAGGGTGAGTTTCAACATGCCGTGTCTTCACTATTTACAAACTCCTTGTCTCTGATTACCCCAGAGGGAGAGGAGGGTCGGGATCAGGGCCAGGGTTAGGATTAGGAGTATGGTTTGGGGTTTAGGGTTAGGGTCAGGTTTTAGTATTGGGGGTTAGGTTTGGGGTTAGTGTTTTGGTTTTGGAGTTAGAATTAGGGTCTGGTTTAGGGTTACAGGTCAGAGTCAGAGCTAGAGTCAGGGTCAGAGTGTAGAGGTTAGAGGTTAGGGTTATGGTTTAAGGTTAGAGTTCGGGTCAGGGTTAGGTTGGCGGTTAGGGCCAGGGTCAGGGTTAGACTTGGAGGTTAGAGATTAGGGTGTCAGTTTAGCATTAGACCTAAGGTGACGGTCATGGTTACATTCAGGGTTAGGATCAGGGTTAGTGCTTGGAGGTTAGAGTTTAGGGTTAGGCTTACGTTTTAGGATTATGGATTACGGTTAGGGTCAGGGTCAGTTTTTGGTTTAGGGTCAGGATATAGTTAGGGTTGCGGTATGTTTAGGGTCAGATTGAAGGTATGGTTGGGACCAAGGTTAGGGTTTAGGTTCAGGGTCAAGGTCAGTGTTAGAGCTTGGCAGTTAGAGGTTAGGGCTAGACTTTTAGGATTAGGATTTAGGGTTAGGATTTAGGGTCATGATCGGATTAGGGCACGGTCAGGGTTAGAGCTTGGAGGTCAGTGGTGCCCCTTGCTGACTGCCAGAGCCTGGACCAGGGGCCGTCCCTTTCCTGTGAGTAGCCAGAGACCCTCAGGGAGGTGTGAGACGTGCAGAGCTGCGTGACTGTCCCATCGGCCATTCAGGGACACTTCCCCACCCCCACGTGGGCTGCCTGACAAGTTAATTACTGAGAAGATCATTGAGGGGTTTCAGCGGAGCTTGTTGCAGGCACCGTTGAGCAGATAAGAATTAATGAGTGTCATTCAAAGAGCAAAACGGCGGCTTTGTCCGCCAAGTGAGATCATTGCACCCAGGCAGGTTTCTGGGTCTTAACTCAGGCAGCAGGGAAGGGCGGTGAGCCCATCCCGCCCGGACTTGCTGCTGCCCCCGAGCCGGGGGCCCCACGTGTGGACAGCTCAGGGCCAAGTGCACGGCAGGGCCTGTGGGCCAGCTGTTTTCAGTTGCTCCCTTCCTGCTGGGCTCCGGTCAGGCTATTAGAATGCGTCAGTCCTGTTACTAAAGCTGTCTTTTCTCAAGTGCCGGCCATGGTGAAGTTGGGGGCCACTGGCTCCGTTTTTAGAGCCCCAGAAAGAGGACCTTTTCTGTATCGCTGCTGCCTCCCGCCTGGCCTACAGCACCACATTGTAGCTCGCAGGTCCTCACCTCTCTGATCAGCGCATCATCCACACCTGTGCTACTGCCGTACCTGAGTGAGCACAACGCCCTCCTTCCGTCCTCCCACCCGACGTGGACTCACACGTGTGCTCACGGCTTCTCAGCCACTCCTTCCCTCCTCTGACCATCCAGCCTGCTCCCCTTAGACGTCTCAGCTCCCACAGCAAGCCCCGGAGGAGCTGTCCTGAAGTAAGGGCCTCGCTCCTTGCTCACATGCCCTCTTGCATCCCGTCGAGCTCTCTAGCCCTCAGCATGGTCCCTGCACATCACAGGGACAGGAAAAAGAGTGGTGAAGAACAGTGACGGTGACGGTGGTGGTGATGGTGGTGGAGATGATGGTGATAGTAGTGATGGTGGTGATGGTTGTGATGGTGATGGTCTTGGTGACAATTGCTGCTCTCTTAGCCACCATCGTTATTATCCTACAGAAGTGCAGCATTTGGGAGATGGTGCCCAGAGACGTCAGTGAGCGCTCTGGGGATGCCCCGCCGGCTGCTGTCACTGACAGCACATTTGTGTCTGTCACCTACAATAGGCTCTTTCTGCTGTGCTATCAGAGAGACTCGTTAAGTCTGTGGCTTCCCCGTGGCCTGTGTCGGGGTCACATTTCATAATTGTCACAATGAATCGTGGGAGAAGCTCATCTGACCTGTCTGTTGCCCTTGGCGGTGCCGTTTTCTTAGTTGTTAAAGTCTGCTTTCTTGAGCTGAATTTTTGCACCTTTTACTTAAACAGAGAGCACAGTTCTTTTCGTTTTCCTCTGATACGGCCAGAAATGAGTTAATTCATCTGCATTTTCGTCGATGCCTTTGTCACTTGATAAAGAAGTTCTGTGGAAGAAATTTTATCTAATGGCACATGGATCACTTTGCAGCCTTGCTGTTGCATAAAGCAGTCATCAGACGCACTCCTAGCTCCATTGTACCTGGATGCACTCGGCATTGATTAAAATATAGTCTCTCAGGGGGACAGAAAATTAAAAAAAAAAAAGAAGACTGTCGCTTCTCAGCTTTCTTATCTTAGAACGGGCCCCCCTCTGCTCGTCCTGTGGCTGGTATCTGCACGTCGTGAGGCCCGTAGTTTTACAGCTCCGTCGTTTCCTGTGAAATCGGTGAGAGAGCTTTTGCCTGGAGACACCCGGGCACCGGACAGGCCATGTCCTGTGGGGACATGCCTGTGAGACAGCATGATCTTTCTCTTCGTTCTGCCCAGGGAAGGGGCGATCTGCAGGTTGCAATGGGATTCTGGGGGATTCGTTGTTTCTCTCCGTCACGCGCGCACGCTTCTAAGTCTCATTTTTATCCAAATCTGAAGGACATGCATTCTCATAAGCAAATATCTCCCCTGAAAGCACACGTCCCGTTCCCCGTGCAAGGTGCTCGGTAGGGGGAACGCACTACAACCTGCTGGATTTGCAGATAGAGAAAGGGGCCTCAGGGCAAGGGATGCTGCAAACTTCTAGAAGCTAGAAAAGTCCAGGTCAGGGATTGTCCCTGAGAGACTCCACAACCTTGCCGACAGCCTGATCTCAGCCCGGACAGTCGTGTCCAGCTTGTGATGCCCAGAGCGATACCAGCCAATGAGTGCATCCGCATGGCTCTACGCGGTGGTCACGGGTCCCAGCAGCCACAGGACGCTAACATCTTAGCGTCGGTTGTAGGTTCTACAGGGGACACACAGATGCCACCACTGGCCGTCCAGTTATTTCTTATATATTCACGTCCTGCGATGCCATGACACAAGGTGGGGCCAAAAGTTTCCCAGCATGCAACGCTGTGATGGGTTTCCTTCCTCAGCTGTGAGATACGCTGCTTTCTCTTCCAGTCTTTTCTGGCCCAGTGTCATGTCCCTTGGTCCTGCGTGGACCAACATTGGTGGCCATGGCGCCCTCGGTCATGCAGAGCTAGCGTGATGTCATGTCATGACGCCAGCCCACGTGTCAGAAGGGAGTCGCTGTAGTGCGTCCCCAGGCCCCTTATTAGTGTCTCACAGCTGCTGTAATCAAGTACTGCCAATGAGAGGTGGGCAGATGGGTTAGCAATCAGAAATGCGTCCTCCCCAGCACTGGGGACCAGGGGGCGGCCACCAAGCTGTCCCAGGGCCCCAGGGGTCGGTCCCTCCTGCCTCCTCTGGCTCCTGGGGGCTCCAGGCTTCCCAGTGACCTGGGGGACAGTCCCTCCTGCCTCCTCTAGCTCCTGGGGCCTCCAGGCATCCCAGTGACCTGGGGGTCAGTCCCTCCTGCCTCCTCTAGCTCCTGGGGGCTACAGGCTTCCCAGTGACCTGGGGGACAGTCCCTCCTGCCTCTCCCAGCTCCTGGGGGCTCCAGGCTTCCCAGTGACCTGGGGGACAGTCCCTCCTGCCTCCTCTAGCTCCTGGGGGCTCCAGGCTTCCCAGTGACCTGGGGGTCAGTCCCTCCTGCCTCCTCTAGCTCCTGGGGGCTCCAGGCATCCCAGTGACCTGGGGGACAGTCCCTCCTGCCTCCTCTAGCTCCTGGGGGCTCCAGGCATCCCAGTGACCTGGGGGACAGTCCCTCCTGCCTCTCCCAGCTCCTGGGACCTCCAGGCATCCCAGGGCCCCCGGGATCTCTGATGAGGACATAGTCCCAGGGCTTAGGGCCCTCCGACCCAAGATAACCTCATCTCAGACCCCTCCATGTTGTCATGTCTGCAAACACCCGTTTCTAAATGTGCTGGTCCTGAGGGGACACGTGCTCTGGGGGCCCACAGGCCATGCCCCTATCTCTAACACCGGGGCCAGAATCAGAGCGGGTGCTACATCTCCAGGCTCTTGATGTGGAAACATGGGATCAGAGCCTTGGTCCGTGGCCACCGCGTCTGTAATAAAGACGTTGTCCTATTCAGATGAGCAACAGCTGTCTTGTGGGCAGTGTGGCTTGCCTTTCTCTTCCCCTCTGACCATTTTCCTTTGTGCTTTGCTCTATGACAAGGGACACACGTGTGCACGCACATGCACCCCCCTACAGCTTGTAGTGCCCTGGGTACATGCTGTGCCCAGCCCCCGGGGCCCTGTGCACATTAGGGAAGGGTCACATGACGGCCTCACTCCATCTCGCCCTGTGAATTGGAGGCCCCAGGGAGCGAGCTTTCTTTCACAAGCAAACAAGAGCCCAGGAACATTGCCCTGTTCATTTTGTGTTTTGACAAAAGAAACCGTCCTGACGACAGCGGTGCTTGTGGGCAAGTGAGTAAAAAAACCACACAGGCAAATTTTGTGTCCTGTGGATTTAAAAAAGAAAAGAAAAACCCCCACGGAGCTGTGTGCTTCCCGGATGGAGATGAAACAGCAAAGCACAGAGCAAACACAGTAACACGATCAGTGAGGATGAGCCCTGCACACCTGGGGCCTGAGGAGGGGACGACAGGGCCATGCAGAATGTCAGCGCTTTCTGCTGTCCAACTGGCTTCCGTCATTTCCCCAGCGCCCCCCGAATGCATTCCAGTTCCTGCTTTTTTATTTCTTTAAACATTGTTGGTATGCAACATGCCATTCATGTCCACGGTCCACTGTAGCGATTGCCCGTTGCACACCCTACAATCAATGTAAAAACTGAGAACACAGTCATTTCGGTTGCTACTGTTTAATGTATCACTAGTATGCAACATTGTATCCATGTCTCCTGTGCATTGTAGCAATTGCCCGTTGCACACCCTACAATCAATGTAAAAACTGAGAACACAGTCATTTCGGTTGCTACTGTTTAATGTATCACTAGTATGCAACATTGTATCCATGTCCCCTGTGCACTATAGCGATCGCACGTTGCACACCCTGCAATCCATGTAAAAAAAGAGAACAATGTTTTCCCCTTGGAGACAATGTGGACGGACCTAGAGGCGACATGCATTTTGGGCTCATCAGTGCGCACACGCCACTGTAAGTTCTCTTTTGTCAGCTTTGGTCCTGTAGACAGTGACCCGCTGCATGGTGGGGAGTGAGGGCCCCCCGGGTGACCGGACCTCGCGTCCCCCACTGGACACGCTCTGGGCTGCGGGGACGTGTCCAGGACTCCTCAGCACCACAGTCAGTGGCCCCGGGGCTGTCGGAAGCTCCCGGTGGGGCAGGAGGTGTGCGCTGGTTGTGCAAGGCTGCGTTTATTTATAAATGAACCCCAATGTCGGAGTGTCCGAGCTGATGTTTTGGCCACCTGGTTGGGGAGCAGGGAAGGCAGGGCTGGCCCCTGGGCTGGACCAGGGGGCAGGTGTGCAGGTCCCAAGAAGGTCTTCTTGTCCCCCAGCCCCTGTTGGACTCTCTCTCCTCTCAGACTTGACACATTTCACATATGGGTGAGAACCCTCGTCAGAGGTCAAGGTGACCTTGCTCACCGTCTCTCCCTCCCTGTTGCTTCTCCCCCCGCCCTTTCCTACCTGTGTCCCCTGCCCTTTCTGCAGTTCCTGCGTGCACGGGCTCCCACGGCTTGGGGACTCTGGGAGGTGCCCGCCCTGCCCGCCCTGCTGGGCACCCAGGAGCCCCTCACGCTGTCCCATGTCTGGGGCCACATGGCCGTCCAGCCTTGAGACTCAGCCTCCTCTTCTCAGGGCGGCCTTGACCGCCTGTCCATCCCTGGGGACTCTGAGTGGAAACCGGGTTCCCCACACGCAGAAGAGTAAAAGTGGGCCCTTATTCCACGCCGTGCACAGCAATCAACTCCACGCGGTTGAAGACTCCCCCGTGGGGGCGGGTGGCGCGCAGACAGGGCCACGTCGGCGCGCGGTCTGCTGCAATCTGCTGTTTTGCTTGAAGACAATCCAACCTCCTGCAGCTCTGTGTCACTGCAACGTGGAGGCGTGTGTTGTGATCGCTTGCTCAGATCCCTGACATGATTCCCCCCCAAAAAAGAAAAAAAAACCCCAACACCAACGCTTTGTCTCACGTGCGTTTTGCTGGGGCAGTGCCAGCGCCGGTGACAGTGACAATGAACGCCATCGAGGCCGTGACGTTGGCTCCGGCTAAGGAAGCAGGCGTTTACATCTGTGCCGTCCATGCAGACGTGCACCCAGTGACGAGGGCCAACACTCCGGGTGTTATTGTAAAAACAGTGGGGACCCCAAGAATGTGTGGCCCCCACTTGGGGAGCCGTGCAGCGTAGCTCAGGGTCCCCGGGCTTTCGTGTCAAGTTCGATCAGCGTGGGGCTGAGCGCTCTGTCCCGCGGGGAGAAGCCCTCGTGCCCTTGACCTTCCGCGCCCTCCGTGAGGGACAACGTGACCAGCTGGGACGTCCAATTGCATCGAGGACGTCCCTGTTGCTGGACTGTGACAGCGTGTGCTGAGAGCACTGTCACCTCTGCTCAGCGGGCAGACGCTGACTCACAGTCACGTCCTCTGCGAAAGCACGGCCGTGGGTGTACCTGCCGGAAGTTTCCGCCGTGTCTTAAGTCCTCTGTCCCCGCGGGGAGGTCCTGCTGCTATTTCCAGGTGTGTCCCGTCCGAGGAGTCCCCGTGGGCTGGCTGGTGAGGACACGCTCCAGCCCCTCCGTTGGGGTTGGGGACCTAATCCTTAAAAACTAAAAAAATGACAAAATCCTGAAGGCCGCATGGAGGGCTCGGCTAGCAGAGCGGAGGGGTCCCCGGCAGACACCGATGACGTTCTCGGACGTGTCGCCACAGCCGTCAGGGGCTCCAGAGTGGCTTCCTGGTCCCCGGACGAACCGCTGCCTCCTGGTGTTTACGGCAGTGACCTGGGTGGCCCTGAGGAACTGCCCCCCAAGGCTGACTTCTTCCCAAGTGGGCACTGCATGGGGGCTGGTGTATGGGCGTCTCCTCTCCCTGTCTCTCTGTCTGTCTGTCCCTCTCTGTGTCTCTGTGTATCTGTCCTCGTCTCTGCTTCTCTCTTTGTCTCTGTCTCTGTGTCTCTCTGTGTTTCTGTCTCTCTCTTTGTCTCTCAGTCTGTCTCTGTCTATCTCTGTCTCTCTCTGTGTCTGTCTCTGTCTGCCTTTGTCTCTCTCTGTCTCTCTGTGACTGTGTCTATCTCTGCCTCTGTCTCTCTGTGTCTGTGTATCTGTCTCTCTCTGTCTCTGTGTCTCTCTCTGTCTTTGTCTCTCTCTGTCTCTGTGTCTCTCTGTCTCTGTCTCTGTCTCTGTCTCTCTCTCTGTCTCTGTCTCTCTGTGTCTGTGTGTCTCTCTCTGTCTCTCTGTCTCGCTCTGTCTCTGTCACTGTCTGTCTGTCTCTGTGTCTCTCTGTCTCTGTCTCTCTCTCTGTCTCTGTGTCTCTCT
>PVJL010015193.1:0-25220 GCA_004026885.1 Lyroderma lyra | reverse complement strand
GGATGGACAGACTAGGATTAGGGAAGGTGGGAGGTCTAAAAGGCTGAAGTGGGTTCTGTGTCCCTGTAACATGTGGGTCACTCTGAGCTGACCACCTGCAGGCCCCTTTTGCTCAAAGACTCCTTGGGCCTCAGAGGGGCCTTACAGCTCCCAGGGTCTCCCCCACCTTTTCAAACAAGGAAGCTAAAGGCCAGAGAAGGAAGCACGTTGCTCAGTCCACGGCAGGCCAGCCTCCCTGCTGGCAGTCGCACACTCCCATACCCACCTGCAGCTCTCCGCCGGCCAGTACGAGTGTGTGCTCCCAGGGGGACCTTAGAGGCAACAGGGTTTTGTTTCACTCAGAACAAAGAACCTTCCCACTAGAGACTCTTTCAGAGACACTGCAAGTGTTCAGGGGTCCTGCCTAAGGGACACCAGAATAGGAACCAGGATGGGTGGCTGGAGGGCAGTGTCCAGGGGGTGCCAGGAGGCTCCGGCAAGGGAGGAGCTGGAAGGGCCTCCTCACAGCCCTTGCTGCCACCCTTGTCCCCTCGGCAGTATGGTCGCTGTGGAGAAGCTCTCGCCCTGCACTGAGAAGGGACCCTCACTTGCTGAATGGAAGCTGGGGAGGTGGGCATGCTGGGCTCTGGGAAAACCAACGGGCTGGGCTATTGTCCAGCACATCTCAACAGTACCAGTGGAAAGGGGTTCAGTGGCCAAGTTCAGACTGGGGACAGTAGGTTAGACAAGGTGAAACTGGGCTTCTTAAATGCAGGACTTTCAATCATCTGCAAGGCGGAAGGAATGGCGGGCAGCCTTCTCCAGACTCATCTGAGCAGGAACCCTCTCCTGCGTGCAGCCTGGAGGACTGGCTCCACACTGCTGGGCGATTCCTGGACGAACCCCCTCGCTCCACTCAGCACTGGGTGGCTCTCCCAGCTGCGTGGCCTCTAAGCCACTCCCCAGGCCTGGACCCCAGCTTCCCAGTTAAGAGAAAACAGTCATAATGCCAGGGGGAAGTGTGCTGCAGCTGGGAGTGGCAGGGACCCACTGCAAGGTCCTGGGCCTCTCCAGAAACAAGCTGCACTGGGCACCCTGCTTCCTGGGAGCACCTCTGGGGAAGGAGAAGCTGTGGCATGGGCCTCGGGGTGGTGCTGCACCGCAGTTGTGTTCTGAGGGCCGAGCGCAGGAGGCGGAAGCTGGGAGCTGCCAGGGGCCTCCCCCTCAGGGTCTGCAGCAGCTGGGGCTCCTGGCAGGTCCCGAGCGGCCACTCACTTCCAGCTGGGACGACTCTGGGCCGCCACAGCCCTGAGCCCTCTCTGGTGACTCAGCACCAGCCACAGGCCCCCAAGCAGGGCCTCTTCCTGTGCAGAACTCAGGAGTGGTGGGGAGAGGAACCACGGCCTGATCGCCACAGAGGAGAGAGAGGTCTGCAGAGCAGCCCCAGGGACCTCCCACTCCTGCACCCCTCCTTTCTCCCTCCCACTTGGAAGGGCCACAAGCAGCTGGTCCAGGAAAAAGGACGTTTTATTTCCATAAATACTCCTGCTCTCACGCACACACTGAGCCCCACTTCTACCCATGGACAGATGGATGAGAGGTGAGGCACCCACAGGAGGCCCTAGCAAAGGCCAGTGGATGATGGAGAGACACTGAGAACCCCAGTGCTGGCCTGCCCCTGGCCAGAAGCCCCAGAACCCCCAGCTGGGGTCACCCATCGCAGACATTACCCTTGGGCTAGCAGTCACACAGCCCCCACAGACCTCAGGAGGCCTGACAGCAAAGGGGCCAGGCAGGTGGAGAGGGACCCCTCCAGGGGGAGTATAGGACAGGTGGGGCACCCCCAACTAGGCCCCCTGAGATGGTGACCACAGGGCAACTCAGAAAGAAAAGCTGAGAGTCAAACCACACACCACAGAGTGCAAACAGTTGGGGGTGCAGGTATCACCCCCTCAGTCACCTGGTTCCTATGAAGGAGGCCTGAGCTGGTCCCCAGCTCCAGCATGGCCCCCAAGTTATGGCTGGGCCTTCCCATAAGGCATAAGAGACAGGCGGGGATGGGCCCACCCCAGGCTGGCGTTGGGGCTGGGCCTAAGGTCCCGGTCCCTGCCCTACAGCCATGCTTCTCCCAGCGACCCCAAGTCCTCCCCTGCCCCAGGCACCCACCTGCAGAGGAGACCCCCAGCAGTGCAAACCCAGGCCTGGCCCGGCAGCGGGGGTTAAGGAAGGAGGGGGCCACAGGGGTGAGGGGAGAAGCACCAGGCACAGGGGATACGACCATGGGGACAAAGGGTGCCCTAGGCCAGCACAGCCCCCCACGTGGGCTAGCCAGTGGCCTGTCCCGCTGTCCCCCCTCCCCCCTTCTCTGTCCTAGAGGCTCCCCCAGGTCTCAGGCGGGGGGAACTGGTCCACGTCTCCCATCTCGTTGTAGGCCTGGTCGCCCATGGTGAAGAGGAGCTTGTAGCGGAGGCGAACCTTCTCCTGGGGCAGGGATGGAGGCAGAAGGATCAGAGCCGGAGGGGACGCCGCCCCGCCCCCCAGCAGCGCCCTGTCACAGCTGGGCCCCTCACCTTCTGGGGGTTGGCGAGCAGCAGGACCTGGGTGATAGCTGAGGGGTGCACAATGGGGTTGAACGCCGGCAGCTCCGTGCCTGAGGGTGGCTGCAGCTTCACTTTCATGACCTGTGGCCACAGAGCAGGGTGGGCACAGCTAGCTCCGCCCCCCCCCCCAGGCCCTCCAGCCCCCCGCCCCCCGCTGAGGAGCCGGGCCCAGCTGCCTGCCTGGGCATCCTGGGGCTCTGTCCTTTGGTTCCCCCACAGGAGGAGCCCTGCACCCAGATGGCCCCCACCCAGCCCTCGGGCACCCTGCCGGGGGGTGGGGGGGCATGCCCGTGTCACCTTGGGGACAGCTGACTGGAAAATGATGTTCCGGATGGGCTGGGGGGCGGTGCTCAGCATGGAAACCACCACCACCAGCAGGTCAGAGCGCCCGGGAAGCGGGTCTCGGGCGAAGTGGAAGAGGACCCGGAAGCCATGCTGGTCGTACACGGTCACTGGCAAGATGCTGCCTGGCAGGGGAGGCAGGGCGAGCTGACGGGTGGTGCCAGGCCCAAGGCCAAGCCCAAGCCCATCTGACCAGCCCTCCCCACCTGGTTCGCAGCGGGCGCTCACTGCTCAGCTGGGAATGGACAAACAGATCCACCAACTTGGGTCCTTGCCTTGACCCTGGGTGCACTGCCCAGGGGTACAGAGTGGCACTCATACGGAACAGGGGAACTTCTAGTGTGACGGCGGAGGCGACGTGTCCAGCCTGGCCCTGAGCCCCAGCCAGGGCTCCCCCAGTATGTGCGCTGCTTCCTACACACTGGAGTCAAGGGCTGAGGGTGAGCTGGGGTCCTGCTTTCACCGTGTGACCCTGGTTCAGTCACTCTGCTTCTGGGAGTTCGGGGTCTTCCCTACTGCTAAGGTAGGGGCACTGCGACCTACCTCCGGGCACTCTGACAGTGTGACACATGGATGGGACCGAGGAGACTAGCCCGTCTTCATCTGTCTGTGCAGGGCCAGGCGCTGCCAGTGCCCCCCCCCCCCCCCCCCCCCCCCAGTGCTCTTGGGTGGGAGAAGCCCAGACTTGGTTTGGTTTTGTGATCTGGGGGAGACCCCAAACCTCTGTGTCCTCGTCCTGCCTTGAGGAGGAAGGGGCCCCAGGCCACCCGTGAGAAGTCCTCTTGCCTGTGTAACCCCCGAGTTTACATAGCAGTTTTGCGACCACAGATGAGGACACTGAGAGCTGGGAAGGGGAAGGGTCTTCCCAGAGCTCCCTGCTGAGTCAGGCAGTGGCAGGACTCGGAGAGTCCCATTTCCCCACCTGCTCTCCAGAAAGAGCTCCTGGTGTGACGGAGAGGTGGACATGCTGCCGGGCAGCGCACTGACCCCAGCCTGAACCCGCCACGACCCCATCCGACTCACTGGGTCTGATGGACTCCAGGGGCACAGTGATGTTGGCCAGCGAGAGCTCGGGCTGTGTGGGCTGCTGCGGAGGCCCGGGGGGCTCCGGGGACACGGTGTGGAGGAGGCTGGTGGCGCTGGAGCTGGGTGAGCTGCAGCTTTTATTCTGCAGGTCCCGGAGCGTGAGCCGGGGGGCTGGCTGCTGCTTCTCCCTTATTGGGGGACAATGCATTGAGAGGTGGCCAAATGGTCAGGGGCCCAGAAAAGGCTGGGCTTCCTGACTGTCCCAGATACCTCCCTGCCTTTTGGCCTTAAGTTTCCTCGCTTTGAAAACAAGCAGCTCTTGCTCTCCCCTCCCCACCGGCTCCAGCCCACTGGGGCTTGGTGTTGTCCTCACTGCTGCGACACCTGGGGAAGGACGTGAGTGGGGCTCAGGTCCCCCTTCTCTCACAAATGCCATGCTCTGCTGGACAGGCCCTGCCCCACCCTGCTCCCTGCTGTGTCCTTTGAGGCTGGGGCAGTGCCTGGTAGCCACTACTCACAGGAACCAATGAGCCCTGGGCCACCCCGATGGCTCTGGGGTGGGCTCTGGGCCAGGGAAAGCCTACGAGAGGCTGCTGGCTATGGGGACAGGGAGGGCTCCCCTCAGGACAGCCAGGCTGTACTCTCACCACCGCACTTGCTGGGACTCTGGGGGCAGCGACTGCTGCAGGAGGGTCTTCCCCAGGAGGTCCAGGTCATCCAGACCACTGCTCACTGGCAGGGACATCCGCGTTGGGGGCTGACTGTCCACGCTGGGGGCCGGAGTGGAGACTGGGGGTTCTGTGCCATCAGATGACTGTTGGGGGTATACAAAGGATGCAGGTAGGTGGGGAAGGGCTGCAAAGATGTCCTTTGTCCTGTGCTGAAAAGGAGGCCCCTTCCCCTCCCTGCAGGTGACATATGGGGGAAGCAGCAGCGATGGGGACCACAGTCCTGCCAGGCCCAAACCCTCTCACTAAGGGTCATCAGCAGTTGGGCCTGGTCTGGGGTTCTACTTTAGAAACCAGCACATTCCAGGGACCTCAAGAGAAAAGGAATAAGGAACCCCCATCTCAACCCAAGGGAGGCCCAAGGCTGAGACCAGCAGGGAGGTGCACCCAGAGGTGAAGAGCGGATGGCCTGCCTTCCTCTGGCCTGGGATGGACACCTCAGCCCCTTGGGCTGCCCTCGGGCCCAGGGCCCCCTCGCCCATCTCTCCTTTCACTGCCCCCTCAGGCTGCCTGTCCCAGGTGCTCTGCCCCAGGGCAGGCTAGTTTAGAACCTGGCCCCTCCTACCTGGAAGCTGTTCCATCCAGCTCCATCCAAGCCTGGGCCTGAAGCGGGTGTAGGGTCACTGAGGCCTGCAGGGAAGTGAGGCAGAGGTGAAGGAGCTGGATCTCTGAGCAGAGACAATGGCGCAGGGGACAGTGTATGTGCTGGGCTGGGGTTCTCTGGCTTTGACTCTCTCCTGGTACCCCCTCTTCCAACAGGTTCAGCTCAAAGGGAACCCCCACTTCAGCTCTGTCAGAGGGAACTAGCACAGAGCAGAAGTGGAAAGCAAAGATCCTGACAGCCCAATTCCCAGGCCCACATGCACTTCCTCTCCTGCTGCTCAGAAGCCATTCGACTATGGAGGTCAGGACTTTCATCTTTGATCATCAGCTGGCAGCTGCTTGGGGTGGGGTGGGGGTGGTGCGTGTTTGAATGACTGGCTGGAGGGATGTCCTCTGAGCAGCAGAAGGGCAATGTGGTGCAGTGAATGGGGTCCTGGGCCCAGGCCGGCTGCAGAATCTGAGCAGCCATGGGCAAGATGCTGGCCAGGGCACAGTGACCCCACGTTTATGACGCAGGGTTGGACTCTGAAGGCACCATCAGCCCTGGCACATGCCAACAAGGCTGGCTGACTGGTGCAGGGAACACCAGAGGCCCTTTGGAAGGCCCTGCTCATCAGCCTGCTGGTCTGCAGAAGGCAGAAGGTCACCAGCCAGTCTGACCTCCACCTGCCCTAAAGCACACCCCAGCCAAGTTCATCCAGGTTTTACTAAAGACGAGTTGTCCTGTTTCTAACAAATCCTGAGTAAGTGACGTTCAGCCTGAAGTGCTACCTGACAGGCAAAGGTGAGGTGCAGGAGGCTGTGACTATTGGGTCTCTTCCTCTGGACACAGCTCTCTGAGACCATGGACAACAGGGCGGTAACTGCTAACATTTCTTTCATGCCGCAATGTGTCAGGCATTTCAGATGTGGGTCTCACTTAATCCTCAAACAATCTTAAAAGGTAGGTGTGGGGTTCTCATCTCTCTTTTAGGAAGGAAATAAGCGCTCAGAGGGGTTAAATAACCTGCCCAAGGTCACAGGGCTGCAAAGTGGCAAGAGTCCAGACTCGGACAGAGCATGGCCTAATTGCTGGAGTTTGAATACAGCTCTGCCACTTAGCTGTGAGACCCTGGGCTGGTGACAACCTCCCTGTGCCTCAGCTGTAAAACAGAGACAGCTGCTGCATCTACATCAGAGGACTGTTGTGACAAATGAGACAAATGAGATGAAGTGCCTGAACAACACCGGAACACCCTCTGACAGACAGGAAGTCCCCACTGCCTGCCCTTCTCCACACCCCTCACCTTCCTGCCACAGAGAACCGTTTAGGACAAGTCCCTGTTGCGGTCCCAAGGCTTCCTCCACTCCCCAGAGCTGGGTGGGTGCTGCCCTGGCACTTCCGGTTCCTATTCCCACATTTTCATTGCCTTTGAGAAGAAACCAGAGGCTCAGGGCCCTGCTGAGGTGACTTGGGGACAGGAAGCGCACAGCACACCTCACTCATTGGGAGGCAGGGGCACGCACACCACCCGCCCAGCCAGGGAGCGGCTGCCTGGGCCTGGCTCTGGGGGAAGACAGCCTGTGTGCACTGTACCATTACGGACATCCTTTCCCTCTCCACCTAACAGGGTTGGGGCCGCTCTGCCCGAGTGGGCTCTGGAGCTAAGTGAGGAGGGCGCAGGTGGGTGGGACTCGTTAGCAGCCCATGGACGCTGTGGACAGATCATCCTAGGTAGGATGCCAGCTGAGGCCCACAGAGGGGAACTCAGCCTGGTCCGAGTCCTCATTTCTCTTTCCTGGCTCGGGAGCGAGTCCGAGCAGCAGACAGACTCAGAGTAAGGCTTCAGAATTGGGGTGCCTGGTCCAAACCCTGGCACCCTCTTAGGGCAAGTCACCCAGCCTTTCCAAGCCTTGCTTTGGCATCTGTAAAAACAGGGATGTTGCCAGCACCCAACTCGTATGATGGGTGAAGGGAGAGTGGGCTAAGACAGAACAGCATGGTAGGTGTCTTAAACACTGGGCTGGCCCGCCCGGGGCCCCAGCACACCACCACCCCTTGGAGTCTACTGGGTTTGGTTTTTACCGCAGAACTGGCTCAGGTGGACACACTCTGACTCCTGGTTTCCAAGTTAGTTTCCCCACATATTCCTTGGACAGACCCCAACCACCTATTTTTATAACTTCAGGGCTACTATGAGGAGGCTGCTATTACATTTGCTTGTTTCTAAGTCCTCAAAGCTGAAAACCCCGAAACTGTGTGGCCAGCTGGGCACCCTCTGCTTCTTCCTCAGGGGTGAGCCTGGTTCCCTGTTGGGCTCCAGAGCCCTGACTCTGCCTTGTAGTGACACAGGCCTGGCCCAGAGCCAGCCTGGGTCATGGAGTGCCTTGTGCTTCTGGATAAGCTGTGGAGTGTGGAGTTATGCCCGTCCTCTCAGTGAGTGGGTAGCCTGCTGAGCTTCTGCCCGGCTAGCACCCAGTTTGGCTCTAACCTCCTGCAAGGAAATCCCTTGGTTTTCCCTTGGAACCTGGGTGTTGCCGGCTTATCAGGTCACGATGTGACCTTGCACAAGCTCCTGGCTTCTGAGCCTCAGCTTCCTCAGCTGTGAAATGAGCCTCAAGCTCACCCCCACATTCCACAGTACTCACGGGAAGAGGGACATGTTGAGCTCTATAAGTTGCACGTGTGCTGCGGGCATTCCCCTTTCCACCCTCCCTTACAGCTGAGCCTCCCCCCTCCCTGGGTCTAGCTTTTTCCTCACCCAGAGACATGAGCTCATCATCAAGCAGGGATACAGAGGTGCTGGGCTGCTCAGGGCTGGCCTGATCACCAGGGTAGGTGGGCATGGCCAGGTAGGTGGTGCCCGCAGGAGGAAGATCCAGGCCTGAGAGGTCCAACAGGGCCGAGGTGCTCCCTGGGGTGGGAAAGGAGAGTCAGCAAGTCCAGTGGGAGGGCACTCAGGCTCAGAGTCTGTGGGGGTTGAGGGGCAGCAAAGTATCCCCCCAGCCTTCAGAGTCCTCTGTTCCCCCTCCTTGGCCACGTGGCCCTTGCCCTGAAATGTGCCCACCAGGCCCCTTCTTTAGCACGTGGTGTCCCTTCTATCTGGAATGGATTTCCTTGTTCTCTCTACTTGGCCGGTTGCCTCCCATCCCTTAAGGCCCTGCTTAAACTTCGCTGCCTCTGCCGAGTGCCCCACCCGCACCTCTTTCCAACAGGGCCAATTCTGACCTCCTCTGCAGTCCCCAGAGCTGTCATTTTAGCCTTATTGAAGCTGGGCCTGAATGTTTATGTGTCAAACTCTCCCTCTTGCCTTCTGATAATTAAACTAAGCCTTGGGGGTGTCAATTAGCCCCACATAACAGGTGTCTGATTTGTCAACTGAAAGAAAGGTCTTCTTTCTTCTGCTTGTCCTTGCCAAACCCTGAGCTTCCTCCTGCTCCGTCCCACATCCAGACTTCCTCCCCCCACAGCTGCAGGCTTGCCAAACTTCACCCTCAGCTCCTCCCTGGGGGCCTTCCCCATCTTAAGGGGCCAGGATCACCCTGGCGGTCACGGCTACCAGCTCTGGGCCCAGCACACCACCCTGGACTCTGTGCCCTTCCAGCCCGGTGGGCTCCTCCCCAGCTCTCCGGCCACCTTCTCACCAGGGATGGAGCTGGCAGAGGTATCACCATTAACCTCTTCACCCCGCACCAGCTGTTTGTACAGGTTGATCACCTGAGTGAGGTTGTCGTTGGCCTGCAAGATCTCTGCTGCAATGGGCAGGAGGGGAGAGGTGTGTGAATGAATATGGGGGCCTCTGGGGAAGATGGGCACCCCAAATCCAACCTGGCCCCCTAGAGGGGGCAGGGCTGGGAGCATCCCACCTCTGTCTACTCACTTAGGAGGCCCTCTGCTCCCACCTGTCCACTGTCTCCTCCACATTGCCCCAGGCTGCCCCTGAACACATGGCGTACTCCCGTCTCCAGGCCTCCACACAGGCTCTGCTGTCGGGATTCCCCCCAGATCTCTGCTTGGCTTCATCTCTGCCTGCCCTCAGGTCTCCACCGAAAAGTCACTTTGGGGAGGCATTCTCTAACCACCCCCGCACTATGCTGTTGCTTATTCCCCCCGCCCCATTACTTAGCACCACCTGACAAACTGCCACTGCTCATGTCCTGGGTTTATTGTCTGTCTCCTCTCATTAGGCTACAAGCTCCACGAGGTTACAGCTTTTGTCAATTTTGATCACTGCCATATGACCGAGGGCCTAGAACAGTCCCTGACACAAACCAGGCCCTCGCCAGTATCATCTCCTTGGGGACAGCGGCTCAGAGTGACTGGACGGTAATCCTCCTAGGTGGGGCCCAGGTCCCTGGCCCACAGGAGGTGCTCAGTGAGCTCCTGCTGAATGGCTGCCCAAGAGGCTGGGCAACGTGGTAGCAGAAAACAGGACGAAAACTCCCTAGCAGAAGCCACAGGGCCCAGCTCTGGAATTGTCCAGGCTTGTGGGATTCACTCTCGGTGGTTTGCAGCCCTTACCAGGGAGGCAGTGTCTGCAAGGAGAGAGCCCTGCTCTACCCTGGGGCTGCCACTGTTTGTTCTCTGATCTGGGCAGGGCACCCCCCTCCCTTAGCTCCAGCTGTGATATGGGGACGACTTTTCCTCCAGTGCAGCCTGCAGGCAGTAAATGAGGAGTCTGCAAAGAGGCCTGGCCCACGGAGTCAACCACCTCAGCGCTTCTCTCTGCTTTCTCCCTCAATATGCATAAACCCAAGGTCAGTGCTGGAGAATGGGGCCCCCTGGTGGTGGCTCCTTCCCAATGCGGATACTGGGGCGGGGCGGGGGAAGTGAAGGCCAGCTCTGCCTGGGGCTCACCTAAGGCCTCGTCATTGTCCTCTGTGTCGCTGGCCAGTCGGAAGAGTGTGGGCCGCATTCGCTCACAGCGCTGGTACAACTCCTGGGGGCAGTAGGTTAGGCTGGTCAGGGCTGACAGGGGCCCTGAACTGGACCGGGACAGGGCAGAGAAAGGCGCACCTTCATTAGGTCCTCGCTGCTGTGGGCCACAGTGCCACCCTGGCTGTGGCTCATCACCATCTCCGTCAGCAGTTTCACATTGTTGTTCACCTCCTCGATGGCACTCACCCTCTTCGAGATCTTCTCCATCCGCTTCTGGTCCTGGGGAGGCATCGGTAAATGGCCCTGAGAAGCTGGGTCAGGCCCTGCTCCGAGCTGGGCACTGCCCACACCACTCTGAGAGTGTCTGCTGGCTGGGTGTGAGGTTAGATGCTGCTAAGAGCTCCTCATGCCCAAGACAGGGTACTCTGGTCCAAGCAGCCCTCAGCCAACCCTGCTCTTTTCCTCCTGGCAACACCCCCTGAACCTGGGCCTCTGCACGAGCCCGTCAGAAGTTCCTGAGCCTTCAGCCACAATCTCCAGGGATGGCTGGACCAGAGTTCATACCTGCACTTGTAGTTCTACACGACTACTTTCCTTGTGTTTGTCCCCTGAAGAGAAATCTTAGTGGTCACCAAGCACAACCTAGAAACTACAGTGACCCCTCTCAGTGTCTGTCAGTGCCTGGCAAATGATGGGGAGCTCATGGCCTTGAACAGAAGTGCCCCTGCTACCCTGGCCCACTCGCCTTCCTATTCATGTTCCTCCCTTGAGGAATGGAAGGTGGACTTGTGTTGTGCCGTGTGATACATCACCCTTCTTGACAGGGGCCACCCTTGACTTTCTCTTGGCTGTCAGAGCATGTAGACTGCCTTTAAGAAACAACCCAGAACTTCTGTCCTGTGGGTCTCTAGACTGCAAACTTTTTTGATGACTTACCTTTATCAATAAAAAAGTTTCAGCATGCACCCATTACATATGTATACAGATGGTCTCTGACTTAAGACGGTTCAACTTAAGATTTTTTTACTTTACGGTGGTGCAACAGTGATACCCGTCATAAATTGTAAGAGATAGTCAACATTTCCTTTCTATAAAGTACCCTTTGTGATGGATGATTCTGCCCAACTGCAGGCTAATGTAAGTGTTCTTTAAGTTAGGCTGGACTAAGCTATGATGTTCGGTAGGTTAGGTGTATTAAATGTATTTTCGATTTAAAATACAGAGGTGCCAAAAAATGTATACACATTTTAAGAAAAGAAAAAACTATTAAAATCATAATACTCAATATATACTGATAACCAAAGATGAATACAAGTCACGTTTTTTTTTTTGTTTTTTTTGTTTTGCTTTTGGGTATGTGGGTAGCTCCCTGGCTGGGAATCGAACCCAGGCCGCAGCGCTGACAGTGTCAGCGCCGAAGCCTTAAGCCACTACACCATCAGGGAACTCCCACAAGTCACGTTTGACTTCTGCAATTACAAGAGGTACTCAAAGTGGTTACCATCAGTATTTATGTAATACATAAATAACATCTCTTAAATTGTGTATACATGTTTTTGGCACCCCCCCCCCCCCACTGTTTTCAACTTATGATGAACTTATTGGGACATAATCCCATTGTAAATCAAGGAGCATCTGTATTTATTTATAAATTAAATATGTATTATTCTCTCTCACCTTCTCTCTCCATACACATACACTTCAAATATAGTAAAGCCTGATTTATTTCTAACTTTTATGGAAGTAGTCAACCTCTCAGAATCCCATCCAGAGCAGGTGAGCTCAGCTGCTGGGAAATTCTTCCCTCTACATGGTGGTCCTGGTTCTGCCCACTGGGGTCCCCCAGTCAGTCAGCTCCTGCTGTGATAGCCCTTTAGCTGGGTCACTGCAGGGTTCCTCATATGCACACACACTACCCCATCTCGGCAGCCCAGCTCAACATCTCCATCCCGCCTCCTCCCCGGCTCTGGACTTGGCCGTCACCTCTTGCACCATCTCCTTGATGAGTTTGTTAGCCGCTCGGAGGTCCTCGGGGTGGGAGCTCTTCAGCAGGCGGGCCAGCATCTGTGGACACAGAGGGGCATGACCATGATGGCAGGACCTGGGCCATGTCCTGGCTCCTCATTTCCTGGCTGAGGCTTTATTAATAAGTTAACTGGTGAGAATCTACAGACACCTGATGGGGTGGCCACAGGACAACTGAGACACTGTACATAAGTGTTCCCCACAGCGACCAGCAGAAATAAGTTCTCAACAAAGCAGTCTATTACTATTGTTAGAGAATCTTTCTGGAAGGATGTACAAGAAACTTAACAGTAGTTACTCTTTGGGCCTGGACCGGTTAGAAAGAAGCTTTACTTTTTAATCTTACCTCCTTCTGTGCGGTTTAATTTCTTGCCCATGAGGCACATGTTCTTTTAACAAAAAGCTAATTACTGTTGAAAGGGGTCAAAGACATAAAGGTATGAAAACTCCTGATCAACCTATGAAATGCCCTCAAACCAGTACCAGGGACACCAGGCACACTACTGTGTTTATTAAATGCAGGGGCACTGTATGGGGAGTACTCAGCATGCAGTAAGTGCTCAATAAATGGTGCCTGGCACCCACTGCAGTGGCTGTGATCATTATGAGCCTCTGCTCCAAGGGCAGGGGCTGGCATTCACTGAGCCCCAAGTGGGCCCTGGAGACCTCACCTGCCCTTCCTTGGAGACCCACCTTGGATTTCTCTTCATCTTCGAAGATCACATTCTTGGGCCGTGGAGGAGGAAGGGGAAATACGGCGTCATCTGGAAGCTTGGGGTCAGACTTCACAATCCCTAGAGTAGATGAGTGGTGGGAAGGCTGACAAACAGGGCCCAGGGACAGGGGGATGAGAGGGGACATGGCCAGACAAGGATGGAAGGTGGAGGGCAGTCCTTCTCTCGCATGCTGGCTCTGGACTTTGGTGGGCTAGGGCTTGCTCCTCACCTGTCATATCACACTACATGGGGCACCCATGTTTTGAGGGAAAGCCTGGTCCAAACCCACCTGCTCTCCATCCAAACTAGCCTCAGCAGAGCCACAGAAGGACTCACTGTTCTCGGGAAGTTAAAGGGCAGACCCATGACCTTGCCACCAGAAGCCCCTGAAGTTCAGTTCAGGGAGGAGGGAAAGCAGCCTTGGCTACACCCCACATTCTAGAGCCTCACCCTGCTTCTTGAGCATCTGGTAGGCCTCTGCGATCTTCACTTCCTCAGGCAGGCTGACCGTCCAGCTATAGAGGAGCTCCAAGATCTTGTTCTTCACCTTCTCCGACGTCCGAGAGCCCAGGTACTTCAAAGACCGAGGGGCGGGGAGGCCTTTGACGCTGCTGGGCCCCACTCGCTGCAGCTCCAACCGCAGTCCCAGCTCGGCTGTCTCTCCAGAACCCCCTCGGGAAGCTGGCCTACTGGGCTCTCACATCCCACCCGACCAGCCTGGCAGGGACAGAGCTTACCTGCCAGCCTGGTGTCTCAGTTTCCCTACTCTTAAGTGGGGAATGACAGCAGTGGCACCATAGTGAGGATGCAGGGGTGACACAGCTATGGGACAGAGCCTGGTGCCCGCTCACCAGCTCACGTAAGGCTCAACTCTGTGACCTTGGGAAGGAGGAGCCACCAGGCTCTGGGCTGACCACGGAAGGGGCAGCTGTGGAACTTCTTGGCCCTGGGCCCCACTCAGCCTCCCAGCAGTAAACTAGGTTGAGAGAACTGGCCTCATATCAGTCACCTCCTGACAGGAGAATGGGGGCCAGCTGGGTCATTCAGCTGCTCTGGTCGGTGGGTCTGAGTAAGGGGAAAGTGGCACCACACATTTATTCCCTGTGGGAAGCCTCTGCAGGCCAAGCCTTGGGCCCATTTGCAATTAGCAGGGCCCAAGGACAGGGGGTGAGAGGGGACAAAGTCTTAAGGGGGCCACTCTTGTGAGGTGGAGACAGGGAGACCCTCTACTAGAGACCTAAGACCTGGGGGGCAGGTACTGTGGCCAGGTCTGCAGGGAGAGATCTCAGAACCAGAGCAGCCCATGCTGGGGCCACTGTGTGTACTCCCCAAGTACTGGGCAGCTCTGGAGTGGGTTGTCACCGTCAGCAGGGGGCACGCTTCCTAGTCGCCAGCTGTCCTGGGCTAAGCTGATGGGGACACTGAGAAAGGGTCTGGGTTTGTGCCAGGTCAGAGTTCTAAGGGGGGCTGAGGCAGCAGAAGCAGAAACTCCAGTGGGAGGCCCCAGGATAAGGGAGTCTGTCACCCCCGTCTAGGCTGACCAGATGTCCCATTTTAAATGGGACAGAAAACAACAGTACTGTCCCGTTTCAAACGGTACGTATGATCAGCCCAGTCTCACCAGGCTAAATTCAAGGTGTCAGTAGGCTGACCACACATACTCTTTGAAATGGGACAGCACCATTGTCTTCTGTCCCATTTAAAACAGGATGCCTGGTCAGCCTACCCCAGCAGCGCAGGTCTGAGTTCGGGGTGGGAGCACCCACCTTGGGAGACACGACCTTGATGAGCTCGTTGAGAAAGCGGAACTTGCCCACCTCGTCGTGGAACCTCTTGCCGCAGCTCTTCATGCATGTTTCCAGCACCTGAGGGAGGTGGGGTGTGGGGACCCCCAGGCTGAATCAGAGGGGCAGCCTCCCTCCCACACCTCAGCCAGGGCTCAGAAGCCCAGGGATGGGCATTTATAAGGGAGAAAATAACTCATGAGGACAAGAGGATTGTGAGGTTCAGAGGCCCGAGCCTGATCACCACCCTGAGGGACAGGGCTGGGCCATGCCCACAGCAGCACCACTCCCCAGAGCTTGGTACCTCTTACCACCCCTTGTAAATTTTACTCTATTCCTTTGTTTTTTAAAACGTAAATAGGCACCATCTACCTTGGCCTTATCCCAAGCTATACATCTGTAAAATCATAGGACTAGTGTGTATTTGAGAAGAAAAACAAAAACCTAACGTGTTAAAATAAATACGTAACTATTAAAAGGAAAACTGTTTATCTACCACCACCTAAAATCAGCTTTGCTGTATGGTTAGTTGCTATGTCGCCTGTGCTTGGGGACCACAGACAAGACAAAGCAGCCCCGACTCTTCTGTGATTGGCACAGTTTCTAAACCTCTGGCCCAAGCCCAGCTGTCACCTCCCTACACCCCCACCACCACCGTGGGAAGGACTGTGCTGCCCTGTATCTGGAGAGCACTGGTGGGCTGGGCCTGCTCCACATGTACCTAGGAGCTTTGTAAACATGCAGATTCCTCGAGTCGGTGCTGCAGGAATTCTGATTCGGCAGGCCTGGGGTGGGGTCCTGGTTTAACCAGCTTCCAGAGCGAGGAACCCCCCCCGCCCCCCCACCCACCCCGGCCACATGGCCCTCGGGGCCTTCCTCCCCTACCTGTGCAGGGTCGGGGGTGGGAGGCCAACCCACTGGTTGCTATGTGACCTACAGGGGCTGGCCCTGTCCCCCATTCTAGGCCCTTGTAGCACACTCCCTTGGGTTATAAAGGCCTAATGGGACCCCAAAAACGTCAGTCTTAGCCTCGCCTGGTGCTATCCACATGGTTAGGGGTGGCCAGCATCCTCTTTGCCTTTGTCCTCACCGTCAGGGCCTGGAACGCCTCCCACTCCTGCGGGGACTGGATCTTGTGGGCCAACAGCCGGGTGGCAAGTGGAGGCCTGGATGAGAGGAACAGAGAGAGTAGAACCAGAGCCCAGGGATCCCCGAGGAGCACTGCCTCACTGCCCTGCTGGGGCTGCAGCCCTCAGTGCCTTCTGTAGGACACAGAGTCGCACCTCCCTCCCCAGATCACGGATGGGGCAGGAGATTGCGGCACCATAGGACAGGGCCAGGCAGGGACCGCAGGTTGGGGACCTTCAAAAGGCACAAGCTCAGTTCCTCGGCCAGCTTTACTGAGAACTACAACCTGCCATACAGACAAGTACAGAGAGATTACTGCAGCCTCCAAGGGCCCAGTCTGTGAGTAGAACATGACAATGTAACAGGAGAGATGGGCAGACACAGCTCCCTGGGAACTCAAGGTAGAACAGGCCATTCTGCTGGGGAATATTGGAGAAGCTTCATGGTGGAGGTGGTGATATTGTCTAGCAGACCTCTGTCACTAGTAACAGCTAACATGTACTGAGCGCTGATGACGTGCAAGGCGCCTCCCATGCATTTTCCTGCCTAACATTCCCAAGAGCCCTCATGGTGACTGGGCTAACAGAGGGGATGGGCGTCACACCCAAGCAGCCGACTCCAGAGCACACACATCGCACTGTCTGTGTGGCTTCCCTGAGTGGAGTGCCATACTGTGGGAGGTGAAGCATATTCAACTGTGTTCCCCAAACTTCAGCACCATGTGGGGAGCCTGCCAACATGTCCACTCCAAGTCCCCTGCCAGACAGTCTAATCCAAGTCTGGGTGCAGCCCAAGAATGTGTATTTTGACAAACCCAGGACTACCATCTTCTCTCTGTGAGATCTTGGGTCAACAGCTAAGTCCCCTGAACCTCAGTTTCTTCACTTATAAAAATGTGTCCATGAAGGCCGACCTTAGTAGGCAGCTCACACAAGCAGCACTCAGTACAAAGTGCCTACTACTATCATTAATTTGTGAGCATATTAATGGAAACTGGGTCCCAACCCCCTCCATATCTCTGCCTGAGAACAGGGGCTGGAGTGTGTACGGCAGGTGCACAGTGGATTCTGGTCAGTATGAGCCCAAGCGGGAAAGGCCACCTACCCTTCAAGGTCCTCGTTCAGCTGCTCGCAGAAGCCGTTGATGCTGGCCCAGTTCAGCTCCTTGTTCAGCGGGTTCGTGGCTCTGTCTGGAGAGAGGGCCAGTATGGCCTGGCAAAGGGACTCCTGGCTCTCCCAATACTTACTTGGCCAGTGGAGCGGAGGGGAGGCAGGGTGTACAACTGAGCACACAGATAGTCCTCCCCTTGACGTCCTGTCCAGACAGTCTCAAGATCTGAGTGCTGATGTTTCAGTCAAGTCAGTGGACAGCACTCCTGTCTACTGGCTTCTCCTTGCAGTTTCTACCCAGAGGACCCCACTGTGCTCAGGGGTCATTCTCCTGGTTCCTGTTGCTCGGCCCCTACAACTCCATGCCTGCCATGCCTGGCCACACCTCCTCTGATTCTGCTCCTGGAAACAGTGTTCCACAATTCTCACAGAATTTATGCTCAGACACCCAGAGATAGGCAAAAAAAAAAGTCATAGCTCCTCTCACCAGGGGCTGCCTAGCTAGAAGTAGGCCGAGGGAAGCTAGGTTCTCAATACAATGAGACAGAGGGAAGCAAAGGAGCCATGGGAACCAGAGGAGGGGACTCAGCTGAGCATGGGGTCAGGGCAGCCTGTCTGGAAGAGGCAATATGAGCAGGGGAGGAAGGAGGTAAGCAGGCTTGGTATGCATGCCTTTGAACAGCTCAAGGGCTATATGAGAAGAGATGTGCATAAGTGAGGACAGGCCAGAGCATGGCGGGCCTCTGTAAGAAGTACAGCTCAGGTATCACCTTCTCCAGGAAGCCTTCCCTGACCCCCTCTCCTGCTCAGGTTGGCACTGGGTCAGCTCTGTCTTCTGTGTCCCTTAAACCTGTCCTTCATCATAGGCCGAAGCCTGCTACTGCACTGCATCCCAGCCACTTGCGTACATGGCCATCTCCCCAATAAATGGATGAATGAGGGCTCAGCTGTGGGCAGGTAGGGGTAAGAAGGAGGTGGTAGTAAATTAGGCCAGAGAGTCACCTCTTTCACCTTCAACACTGGTTAAACAACAACCAAATACATCATAGAACTTCCCCGAACCTCTGTGTCCCCATCTGCAAAGTTGAAGTAAAATATGGACTGATTTGGGATGACAAAGTATTTTACTCAGGGTAAGGCAGTGGGGGCAGTCAGAGCTGGATCGTCACCATCTCCCCAAGCTTCCCTGTCCTGGACAGCTCTATCCAAGCTTAAGCACTGAGCTGGGGGTGTGGAAGGAACATGGCCTAGGAGGTGGGGCAGAGAAGGATCTGTGAACAGAAGACGGCTGGAGACCCAGCATGTGGTAGCTGCCCACTTGGGGTCCTAGGCTGTGGGGTGCAGGCCTGGAGTCCTTGGAGTCCAGTGCCTGGCAGCCATTCACTCAATCCATTATTTATTTGATAAACATTGTAAGTGTTGGGGCCATAGTAGTGAACAAGCCAAACTCCCTGCTCTGCTGGAGCTCACAGCCCAGCAAGAGAAACACTGACTACTCAGATAAGCAAACACACACAGAATACTATGTACTGTTATGAAGTGCTATGAAGAAAAAAAGAGCAGGGAGAAGGTATAGAAAGTGTTGGGGAGGGCTGCTCTCTGGTACAGCTGAGCAGAGATCTGAATGAAGCATTTTCTCTCTGGGTACAAATCCAGGAGCCCTGCAGAGTGCTCCAGTCCTTCAGAGAAATGAAGCCCTGCTGACCACCCAGGGATGACAGAAAGAGGTACTGATCCCCAGGATAAGTGTGGCTATCTACTCTGCCTCCTAGCCTTCCCAGCATGGCCAGAAGCTGGAGAACATGTCTGGTTAGAAAGAAAGAATGGGGCTGGATATTACCCACTCAATGACACGCAGCTGGGGGGACTCTAAAACAGGAAGTCCCTTCAAATGGCAAAGACATATGAGTCTGACTAAGGACAGAGAGGCTGGTATAGAGACAGCTTCTGAGTAAGAAGCCAGTGAGGAAGCAGTGGATCATGAGACATCAGCTTTCTCCCCTGCATCTGCCTTGAAGGGAGAGCCTCTGGGTCCAAGGAGATCTGACCAACTTCTCTGGCCCTGGCCTCAACCTCCAGGTCTCTTACCTCTGCAAGGGTGCAGGGTGTGGGAGGGGGGTCACTTTCCCTGGAAGGCAGCAGGGGAGAACACCTCCAGGGAGAGAGGGAGGTGTTTACAACAGGGCCTGATCCTATCCTGTCACTCCACAGTGGTGACAATGTTATCATTACCCACGAGAAGCTACTGTTTACCGCAAGGGAAGAGCTTACAATTTTGCTAGGGCATGAAGGGGAAGAAAGAGAGAAAACAATGTTGGTCCCAATCTATTAGGGTCCAGCCTACTGCCAAACCCAAACCCTGATTCCCGTTTCTCAGATCAGACTCTTTCACCTCTCAAGAAATCCCCATTGTTGCTAAACATGACACTGTTTTGTTTCACTCAGAGCGTAAGTCCTTCAGCTTCTCATACCGGTCAGTCAGGGCCCTGCCCATCCCCCAAGCTGCTGCTGAGACCAGGACACTTGTGGCGTTCCAGAACAGTCTCAATGGTGGCTGAGTGGCTCGCTTCCACACGCTCTGACCAGACTGACTCTGAAACATCCATGGAGACAGCGTGGTTCTGGGGCCAACCTCAGGGTTCAACTCTATTCAAGACTGGCTTAAAAGGGGCTGCTGGCTGGTCATAACCCCAAATGACCAGGTGTAGCTCCCTGGTGTGCTCCGGGCCAAGGGCCTGAGCTGAAGGTAGAGCCAGAAGCCTCCCTGAGGCCCTGGCACAGACATGGGTCCAACACCAGTCCCGGGAGAAGCAAGCCGCAGCTTTCTGGGGCACAGTCCAGGAGCGGGGTTACCAGAGCTCAAAGATGTCAGCCACCTACAGTGGGGAGCTCAGGTGCAGCATACCAGTGTGAGGGTCCAGGAAGCCCGAGGAGTAGGAAGCTGTGTCGGAGGACTCAGAAAAAGGGGTGCAGGGACCTTTGGAGAAGTTCAGCAAGGGTTGGGAAAAGGAGTGAGGGTGGAGGTGCATCTGAGGGGCTGGGCTGAGGCCAGTGACAGCGAACTTGAAATTATTAGTACTTCTGGCGTCTGAGATAGGCCCTGTAGGATTTGGGGGTTTCCTACGGTGTGGCCGGAGCCTGGGGATCAGGTGGACCAAGGGGTCCTCCCTTCCCGGACAGGAGACCGAGCAGGCATCTGAGAGGAGTTGTAGGCTCCAGGCTTCCAGGACAGGAAGGAATCGTGACACGCAGAGCCAGAGAGTGGAGAATTCGGGGCCCAAGGGAGCCGGGTCCCTCCCTGTCGGGTCTGAGGTGGAGCCCTACACTCGCTTGCTCCCTCCCGGGGCCCAAGGGAATGACTTGGGGTCCGCTCCTTGGTGGAGAAGGCTGAGCCTTAAGGGGGTTGGAGTCTGATGTCTCCGTCCCGGGGATTCTGGGCGCAGCTCACTCCTCCCCGGGGGTCGCCGCCCAGGGATTAGATGGGTGGGTCGTGCAACTGGTGGTGTCTTCCTTCACCTCAGGGTCGAGAGACCTGCTTAGGGCACCGCCCCTCCGGCCCGGGGGCGGGGCGTGAGGAGGGGGCGCTCCGTACCCCGCCCCCGCTGGGAAGGGACCCGCCTCGTGCCCCCGGTTCCGGTTCCGGTCCGGCCCGCGCCCCTCCCGGACACTCACTGATTCGTGCCTCCAGAGTCTCCGGCTCCATCTCGGGCTCCATCCGCCACGGGCCCCCAGCCTCGGCACCGCCCCCTGCTCCCAGCCGTTCTCGCGGGACCTCCTTGGCACCGCCCTCTGCCGATTAAAGGGGCAACGTCCGCCCCGACGCGCGGGAGCGGCGCACACGAGCGCGCGGCACCATAGAGATGCGAACGAGCTCGCCTAGAGCGTCACCTGCTCCCCCAACCCCTCCCGCAAGCGGTGTCTACGTCGCGGGCGGGATCGGCCGCCACTTCTCGTTCGCGGAGCTCAGGCAAGAGAGGAAGCGGAGGAATTAGGGGCTGAGGATAGCACCATGGAAACCCCACGGGACGCTCTCAGTCGTTCTGCGTCACGGAGACGCCTGTGACCGCTTCCGGAAGAACGCTCGGTGGCCATATTTCTGAGGGGTTCTGAGGTCACTTCCGGACCCCTGAACGTTACTTCCTTGTAGATACCAAAGTGGGCGGGTTCCTTAAAGGGACAACGACGTATATTGGCCGCCTTGAAAATGACGAGGAGTCAGTTTGTTGATCCATGCATTGTTCTAAGCACTTTTTGTACATTAATATATTTGCTTCTCACAACAAACCCATGAACCAGATAATTAGTTTTCCCGAGGGCACACAGGAGGTACAGCCTGAAGCCTGTACTATCTCCTGCATTCATTCTGCAATCATTCAATGCACTCTGTATTTGCTTTGCTCTCTGACGGCCGCTAGAAAGACATTACACGTGATGGAGAAAGCCCACGGGATAGTGGCAACACAGAAGGGGCCTTTACCCCAAACTGGGGGGTGGGGAATAAGGTGATAACTAGCTGAAAGGCAGTCGAATTTCTCCAGGAAAACCTGGTGCGAAAAGATATTCCAGGTGGCGGGAATCAAACATTTCTGGGCTAATAGGGAGAAAAGAGTATTGTGAGTTCAGGGAATTGAAAGCGTTTCAATATGGCTCCAAAAGATGCTGGCATAATTAAGTCGGGGCAAGATCACGCAAATCCTTGGTTTAGCTTTTATTCTGTAAACTATGTGGGAGGTGCGGTTAAGGAGTTTCAAATGTTGTGACAAAGTCAGCCTTATGTTTTAGAGAGGTCCAGGAGGCAACAATGGGCGGAAGATACTGGTGAGGGCCAGACCGAAATCAGAGGGCTGAATGACAGACTTCACAACCTCGGTGCCTTTTCTCTTGCCGTTTCTCCTCCAGCAAATACCCTCCTCATCTGCCTTTCCCACCCGCGGCCCGAGGCGCCTGGTGGTGACGTCACGCCCAGGGGAGACTCGGTGGCTGGCTCACCTGGGTCCGTTTCAGTCCGTCGCCCCCTGGTGGCCCTTTGGGGAACAGGCCAGTGGCGCCCTCTCGAGCCACCCTGTCCTCGGGAGGGTTAAAGCGCGACCGAAACTCGGAAATCTAGCGAATCCAGTTCTGCTTGGCTGTGGCCTTGCGAACGACCTCGAATCACCTTGCAGAACCGCAGTGACTTCATCTGAGAGATGAGAGGGTTGCGTTGGGTCGGTTTTCCCCCTAAACTCAAACGTTCAGCTGACTGGGACGCTTTTCTAAATTCTCCTCCGCGGGCCACTAAAGTTCTACAGGAAGTGATATGTGTGTTTATTGCGTTTCTCAATAAAAGCTGTAACATAATATGAACTTAGAGCTCTTTTCGTTTGTTTCTTTTATTACTGAAGTGAATTATTACAGAAATAAAACACAACTGCATTTACCTCATTGATTTAGGGGCATATTATACATGTGATTAGGAGTCACTTTTCAAAAGTAGCATAGATTTGACCTGGGTTCATATTCTACCTTCACTGTTTTCTAAATCGTATGGTCTGGGGCAAGTCGCTCAGCCACCCTTTTTTTTAGCTTTCTTATCTGAATGAAACATGGTTATGAGACTGCAATGGCAGGGTGTATGCAAAGTGAAGCCCCCAACACAGGCTCCCTGCCCACTTTCTCTGCTGAAAAGTTCTCCTTAGCATTTATCTCCACCTTTCTCCATCACGTTTGTATTTTTTGTCTTTCTCCCTCCGTCCCTCATGACCCAGAATGTAAGCCCTGGGAAGACAAGGCATTTCATCTATTTGGTTCACTGATGGATCCCCAAGGCTTGAAAGAGTAACTGGCATGTAGTAGGTGTTCAATAAACACACATTGAATAAATGAATGACTAAAAATATTGCTCATAATTTTTATGGATAGAGGGATGCAGGAATGTGCCCAACTGCACAGCGTGTGTGTGTGTGTGTGTGTGTGTGTGTGTGTGTGTATGTGTGTGCGTGCACATGTGTGTGCGCGCACGCGCACGTGCACATGCACTCCAAGTTGTGCTCTTAACCAAGGCTCTAGGCTGTGCCTTAGGAAATCCTGGAGAGAAGAGATTAGTGAGGAAGACTCAGGAACTGTGTCTATTCAGGTAGGGCCTGGCCCAGGCTGGGGGTCAGAGTAGAAGGTGTGGAAGAAGGAACCTGAGAATGACAAAAGGAAGGAGGACCATACAGGAAACAGGAAATGCAGTAATTTGGTCTGTGGCCCCTGTTCCCATCACCAGCATTTGCAAATGTGTTGCGCTGAGTGATTTGGGAAACCTTGGAGGGGGAGAGGCAAGAAGAGCTGACTGTCCTTGAAGCAGCTATAATCAACTAACCCCCGCTGACCTCCCATGGCTTAGCCCTCGTCCCAGGAAAAGCCCTCCAACACTGGAAATGCTGGTGAGGAGGATGGGTAGGGGAGGAGGAAGGGGAGGTGGGGAAAGAACTTGGAGGAGAGCTATGTGGGAGGACACCTAGTCCTTTTTTGGGGGAATTGTAGAAGGTCCAGGGAACAAGCTGAGATATGGCCTCAACTCCAGCCCCTGTAACCCCAGCCAGATCCTGGCTTGCATCTCCCCTCTAGGCAGACCCTTGCGGATGAGGGCACAAAAGCCCACGGCTATCATTGTCTCCTATGATCCTCACACAGACCTCAGAATAAAGTGTTATTTTCTGTTTTACAGATTTTAAGGGCCTGTGTGAGGATGTGGTTGGCCAATGCCCCCAGAGAGCCTCCATCACAAGAGCCCACATAAGACCAAGTGCTTGCCTTTAAAGGACAGAAAGCATGAAAGCAAACAAAACACACGAAGATAATTACAACATTACCCATATGGGCTGGTGTGAGGGGAGTGGAGGCCATGTGCGGAGTGGCCTGGGCAGATGTTTTGGTGGAGTTGATATTTAAGCTGAGAAGGAAGTATATCCATGCAGCTAGAATAGCAAGTGCAAAGGTCTTGAGATCAGTTAAGAAGACCAGAGCCAGAATTTGAACTCAAGCTTGAGTCTCTGCACCCAAAGTCCGTACTTGGCCCCAGAAAATACAATTTCAGTTGCTACTTGCTGACTGAGGAAAAGTAGATGTAAGAAAGATGGTAGAGTACATGGAATGTATGTATTCAACCCCCATGTATGTGTTCAGGGACACAGAGGGAGCTTGTATTTCCAAATCAGAACTAGGCCACACCGTATAAGGAAGATTATTGCCCTGATTTATGAATTTACATAAATGAAAAGTCTCACAAAATGTTAAAATTTAGCCCTATTTCTCTGTACATTTAATAAATTGTCGTTACTGAAAAAGAATGACCTTTTAGGTGGAAGGAACTGTGAATTCAGAGAAAATACAAATGGTTATATTACAGATGATATGATTGTTTGCAATAAAGTCTTTCCCAAAAAATCTGGATTGCCTGAAATAATGGGACTGCAAAAATAAGATTTATCAGGGAACTACCAAAAAAAAAAAAAAAAAGATTTGGTTCAAAGGAGACTGGGTCATTTCTTGTGTGTGGAGGGAGAGGACTGAGGCCACTAGAGACATGAATTTGTTCATGGCCTTTTCCATGTCCTGGGGTGGGAGTGGGGTTGGGATGAGGTTGGGGGGAAAGGGGAGAATTTCCCTTGTGATGATTTGTTCACCATTTTTGCTCTGATTCTATGATAAAGATGATTTGCTACTAGTCATTGACTCACCTGCTGTGTGCCATGATTTTACATATACATCATATCTTTGAAGTAGGGATTAGTCTCCCTATGTTGCATGGGAGGAAACTGAGGTCCAGAGAGGTTAAAGAAAATCTTGACTGAGGCCACAAGTTAGTGGCAAGCTGGGGCCAAGTTCTGCTTGATTTCCAAAGTTGCGCTGGGTCTACCCTGCTGGTTTTCTCGGAGGTGACCTGTCAAAATCCCTTGGGGAGCTAATTAAGAATGCAGGCTCCTGGACTACCTCCAATTCAGCTTGGACTCTCTGGAATTCACAGTCCAAAGTTAGCTTTACCTTGTGCTCAGTTCACCCCCTGCACTCCGAGCCCCCTGCTCCTGCCTACCCTGGTTCCTCAAGGACCTTAGCTCCGAGGTGGGCACTTGTAGAGGCACACACTCCGAAGGTCTGATTGTGCGGTATAGATCTCTGCAGCGCAGCGGGGCGCTGGTCCGCCGCTCCCATGCCCCACTCTTCTGGCATCGGCTTCTCCCAGTTCTGGTGCTCAGGTGTACGAGGCAGGTCACACGTGCTGGTGACTGAACTGTGCGCCATCCGGGTTGGGGTAGTGGAGGAGGAGTACGCGGCTGGGAAGCGAAGTCTGAAGAAGCC